>MARA01000051.1:0-259905 GCA_001792895.1 Lentinus brumalis | reverse complement strand
AGGCCTGGACTGACCCGAGAACTACTTTCTGCTCGAGGAGGACTTCCGGACCATGTGGCAGGAAGCACAGAACAAGGACAGCAACAATCCCGAAGACAAGAAGATTCAATTCTTGGACTTCCTGCAGTGGACTCAAGCTGTTACCGAGGAGAAGGAGAAACTCTTTCCTCTATGCGGTAGTCTGACCGGTTATCTCCTCACAGCAGACTTTGTATACGCCGGGCGGGTCGCCCGTCCCTCCTTGGACGAGGTCGGGAACGTGATCCACGGTATGAAGTTGGGATCCTGGAACGGTCTCAAGGCTATTGGACAGCCTTTGGCACCAAAAGCGTCCTGTGCGGATGTTATTGGTTGCTTCAAGTCTGTTTACACCGCGGTTGAGAAAGCGTTCACGGAGGAGGAACGGGCCTGGATGGGGTTTGATGCGATTATGCTAGAACATGCCCTTTGTAAATACCAGCGCGTCGTGAATTAGCCAGGTTGCGTTTCCCTCCTTCATTCTGATGGTGTCTAGATTTCCTGCGGAAACCGTGACGGTGTGATACTTATTCTGTTGCACGACTCTTGTCATAACATCCCCAAGTCATTGAATATAGAACCACCAATGCGCAATTACAAAGCAATAAGTAGCGTCCAAAAGAACGGCATACTGTTCAAGACCCGTCTATAGAATACACCTCTAAGCAGACTCCATCTCTACCTCCTCCGGCCGGTCGTCCTTCAAACTGAGACGCTTCATGGCCTTCTGAGGCGGTTCCCCAAGTTCCGCAGACCCAGACCCCTCACCGTCATCCTCGCCGTCATTGCGGCCGTAGTCCGCCTTACGCTTCACCTTCTTCAAAGGGGAGACCGCCTTGCGGGTCATAGCTCGAATGGCGGCAATGTTGTAGTCCTATGATAGATAGGTAAGTTTCTCCTGGTAAGTACTTATGTATGATGTATCTGCCTACCCGTTGAACCTCGTTACTGAGCAGACAGATTGAGCGCAGCTTTGGAAGGAACATGTACTCGTCTCGTCCGACTTTGGCAAGATGCAGGGCAAAGCGCACTTCCACCATGTTGCTCGGACTGAATATC
Source organism: Lentinus brumalis (assembly GCA_001792895.1). Taxonomy (NCBI): domain Eukaryota; kingdom Fungi; phylum Basidiomycota; class Agaricomycetes; order Polyporales; family Polyporaceae; genus Lentinus; species Lentinus brumalis. The sequence continues at coordinate 258,828 of MARA01000051.1, read as the reverse complement.
TCCGGTGTTGCGGTGTCGCTGATAAACCGACCTCTGTGGCAATTGCTGTAAGTGCATCTGCTCAAGACAGGATTTGAACTTGAACTTACCCAACTGTAGAGCGAGTCCGCTGCCAGTAGTAAACCGCATTGTCCAAGGTGTGCACCTCAGTGCGGAGGGCTGGACGCAGAACGTTGAAGGGGTCGATGACCTCGGACAGATCAGGACGAACATCATCATCAGAGATGTCCTTGGCTGGCGTGAGATATCGGCTACTGAAAGTCAAGGTATGATTGCCCTCTGCCTCTCCTGGCGCCCAGTCTCTCAACTGGCCGCCACGCTGCATAACCTTCCCCTTTGTGACCTGGAACAGTGTACTCAACCCAAGGACTGCTTGATTAAAAGTGTCGCCCCCCAGTCCAGTCAAGGTCACGGACTGCTTGAGATTGATGAGGAGGTTTGGGTTACGAGGAATCCTGGTAGGTGTGTTTCTGTTTGACAAAGGATACTGGGCGGATCAATTGAGAGACTCACTGGTAGCGTCGAATAGGAGGGAGAGAACAATCTGCCAAGTACCCTTGCACCTTGAACGTGCATTCCTCTTGAACATCGTTCGCGGGGTGATCTTCATCATAGTCCACCAAGACTAACATGGGAGGTTTGCGCAACTCATACAACCGAATATAGGAGTCATAATCAAAGCCCTGCTGCAGAGGTCAGCTCCATGTCTGCAAACATTGGTCTATGATGTTGCTTACCTCGCCAATGCTAGCCAGCTGCGAATCCGGCTCGCTCTTGATTCGCGTACGCATCTCCTCTTCCAACATCTCCCCTGCGCTCCTGTCAGTTGTCTAAACGCCCGCAAAGTCATCAGTTACTCACGATACTTGGGAGCATCCGCACGCATATGGTTGAGAAGGGGCCCCAAAAACGACATTGCCACAGTGAATAGTATAGAACGCACAAAGCTGAAGTTGGGAGGAAAGTCTGGAGGACTAGGGTGGATGGGGCACCGTCTGCAGTCCAGATACGCAAGGTGAGTATATCTGACAGCCTCATGCCCTTCTTCTTTGGAATGTCGCCATCCCCTGACAAAGACCACTGACCAGTCGGATTGTGGCATACAGGCCGGAGGTGTCTTGGCAGCCGGAAATCCATTCACCAGGGATTGCAGCCGAATTGCTGGCATGGTCGCGATCCGTCTGGCCTGCACAGGTCGCTGACATTCCCTCTCCCTATGGCCTTCCCTTCGTCATTGCTATTGATTACACTCAAATGAAAGCATTTTTCAATCCAAATGTCGCTGGAAGTGTTTTTGTGATCAGGGATCCCTGCAGCCCAAGAAATCATTGAAACTCTGTGATGCTTCCTGATAGGAACTAGCGAACTCAAGCGAGCCATCACGACAAGATAGCTGCACAACCCAGCCCTTCCGGCTCCGGCACGTACTCCGGAATCACGCAATGCAGGCCCTCTGAGAATGGATAAAAGGCAGCACAATTTTTTTGGGATTCTCCAGAGTCCGAACTTCTCTTCGACCTCTTGATCCCGTCCCATTCTTTGGCCAATATCCCCCTGCTCATCCGGCATCCCTCATCTCTGCTCATCCCTCATCTCTGCTCATCCCGCTCTATATCCTTCTGTATCATTGCACATCTCCCTTCGAAATGGCTCCTCGCAAAACCGCTGCTGCCAAATCGTGAGTAATCCCTTATCATAGTCTTACCCTGTGTAGGAGCTGAAGTTTGTTACTACCCACAGCACTACCAAGGCTAGTCCTGCCCCGAAGCCCAAGGCCAAGGCAGCCAAGGCCACTCCGATGATGACCGCGACGGCTACTCGCCGTTTAGCTTCTACCCAGGCCGCCAAAGGGTATGTTGATGTTATTTTTCTCCACCGACTTTACTGATTTTTTCATGGTCTTTTAGCGAGCAAGTTGCTAAGGTTGGCCGAGGCGGAGCTCGCAAGAAGGCTATTAGGTGAGTTGTCCTATGCTGCGACCATGATAGGTCTCTGAGTAAGCATAGCCCGGAGTTTGTGGACAGTGAGGCGGAAGAGGGCGAGGAGGAGGAGATTGATGACGCTGAAGAGGCCGGAGAAGAGGACGGTGATAGCATGGAGGAGCGTACAGCTGAGGACATCGGGTGAGTCCACATATTACTGGTGCTATGCTGGAGTTCTTACGCTTTGGGGTATGCAGCAGTGAGGACGAGGCTGACACGGCCTCTGTCGCTGGTACCGAGGATGAAGACGAGGCCGAGTACGCAACCCCCCGGAAGAATGTGGAGCGTACCCCCAAGGCCTCGTATGTCTCATACTTGTAGAACACATCATACCTGCTAACCCAGTGCCTAGCCGGACTCTCAAAAAGGGTGAAGTGCCCGTCAGCCAAGGCTCGCCCTCTCCCAAGTAAGTCTTACATTCCTTTCTAGTGTCACAGACTAACTCATGTTCTACGTTCTTACAGCAAGCCTAAAGCCGCTGCGACCAAGGTCTCTGCGACCAAGGTCACCAAGACTGCGGCAACCAAGGCTGCCACGCCCAAGGCTGCAGCAACCAAGGCAACCAAGGCCGCTGCAACCAAGGCCGCTGCAACCAAGGCCGCTGCAACCAAGGCCGCTGCAACCAAGGCCGCTGCAACCAAGGCGTCCTCGGCCAAGGCTTCCGCCATAAAAGCCCGTGTTCCGACTCCTGCAAAGCGGGGCAAGCGTGCCAAGGAGTAAGCTGCATACCCCATGGCTTTGTACATTCGTCTCATGTTGCCTTCAGGGACGATTCCGATGATGCTATGGAGGAAAGGTATGTGCTGCATTGAATCAGGTATTGTTTCATTTACTGACTTGTCACTAGCGCATCTCCCACCAAGAAGACCCGCACCGTTGGGTAAGTCCAGTGCTGAATATTCTCATGTACCATTGCTGATAACATTTACTTCAGTGTCAATACTTCTGAGGCGGAGGAAGACACTGCTGCTGAGGACTCTGACATCGTCATGGTGGAGTCTCCTCCGCGGGGAAGGAAGGCCTCTCGGTGAGTACTTCGTTCTCGTTATCAACAGTTCTGATGTTGATATCTTGTATAGCACTGCTTCAACTGTTTTCAGTGCCCAGAAGGTTCTTCCGCTCCCTCGCCGCCAGACCATTGCTAAGGCGCTCCAGAAAGGCAAGATGGGTTCCAAGGTCACTCCCCCGAGTAAGTCCTCTTTTGTTGACAGATAGACCTCACCTGACACTTGACTCAGTTCCAGCGACAAGTTCTTCAACCCCGCGGAGGAGGAGGTCGATGAGGAGGAGTAATGCACCCGTGCTACAATAATGGACGCCGTCTTATATGATTTCTTCTCTCAATGTAGACTTGAACGTCAGACCCGTCTGTTCACTCACAACTCCGATTCTGCGGCCCTTGATACCGATGACGATGTAGAGGATTTGGGTTCCACGTACGTCTGTTCAATAAAATGTTTACTTGCACTGTTCTCAATTATTTTCTGGTAGCATCCGCGGCATAAAGATCAAGCCAGAGGACGGGGAGCGGACTCCTGCTCGATCCAAGAGCAAGAGTGTACGCTATGACATGTAAGTTTTGTTTTGCTTACCATGGCCATGAGGTGCTGCTTCATATACCCATTGTTCCAGGGACGATAGCACCTCCGCAGTTCCGGAGCCTTCACAATCTCCCGAAGAGTTGCGTCAGATCAACGACAACTATCTCGACAATCTGCTGGAGATGAACGTACATGCCAAGGGCAAGGACACCTCGGGAGTCCTGGACTACGACAACCTGGACCCAGTCCTCCTGCCAACGTACTCCAGTCTTCCCCGTCTCCGGTAAGTTTTGTCAAACACGTATGTGGTGCATTTGAAGAGCTCATGATTTTTACGGCAGACCGTGCCGTGCCGACTTTGGTGCCTATACCATTATGGTCATCCGTCCGCATGAGGGCATATTCAGCGAGGACCAGTATGACATCTGTCGGCGGTGAGCAACGTCTTATGATATTTTACATGGCGGTGTCTGATGCCATGCAATTGTATAGGTCCTTGCTTCGGGTCATGCTGTATTCAGGGGGACGCGCTAATCCAGAGGACGACCCCTTTGTGATCAACCCCGCTCGGTATGATCCCGCAGACGCGATGGTCCATGCCTTCATTCCAGACAGGCCGAAGGTTCTGACCCTCTGTGCAAAGTCGACTGGGGATGTTCGTCCATCTCGGTTCATCTGTGTCGATGTGGTGCTGGTGGTGGCCTGTAACATTCTTGTCCCTCAAGGCCTATACAACGACAACTCCAAGCTTGCCAAGCAGCTTTGTGGAGCTCCGATGTATGGTGAACATGACCGTGCCGCTGCATTCTTTGGCACGGTCTTTGGTGAGGAGACCTTGTTGTTCACCTCTTACGGTCTCAACACGACCGAGGAGAAGTACAACGGCATCGCCTATCGTACCATGGTCGCCAATAGCGGCACCGCTGCCAACAGCACCCCAAAGAAGGGTATGTTTTTATACTTGGTTTGCGCGGAATTATCTTTTTGATTCTTCCTTCCAGTGCCCAAGATCAAGGGGATGGGGTTCACTCCCGGTCGCAGCACGACTGGTTCTGGTCTCTCAAATGCCAAACCTTCTCGTTCCCTGCTAGACATGCGCGACAAGACCGTATGGGGGCACGGAGATGACAGTAAGTCTGCCTTGAGTTTAGTATGCAAGAAACAGAGAGAACTAACTGGCCTCGTAGTTGGGCTGTGGGATGCCCGTGAGTACTTCAGCGGGGGCAAGGTGGACTCCCTTGTGTACCGTCACGAGAACCTCACTTCTCTCCCGCGTTGCACAGAGGAGTTGCGGTTTGGTGACATTGCGCTGGTGTACTATTGCGCATCGACATACCCATCGAAGAACAACACCACGGGCATGTCACACAACCTGTACGGTGCTGCTCTCCTTGCCCGTCGCCAGGACTCGGACTACTAAACTCTGCTATCTCTCCCAATTGTCGCCGGCATATGAATCCTCGCAACCCCCCCCCCCTCTCTCTTATGAAGTGTAGTGTTATATGTGCAGATGCGCTTTTCTATGTATCAGATACATATACTTGGAATATATCCGCATTCTGCAACATATGTCCGAGAACTTGAAGCCTTGGAGTGAATACTGAGGCGAGCAGTGACGCCCATCACACGTGCAAAGGCCAACCAGACGCCCTTGCCACATGGAAAGTTCAACATGGGCGCTCACCCTCAATCGAAACTTCAACTCAAATCACCAACACGCCTACGATGCAAATCAGACGACACTCTATTAGCCTGCTATCTATTGGCCAGGTGATACTCATTCCTTGGTTGTTAGCATATGTCTTGCTCTATGCAGGACTCGTATCATGGGAGAGCTACGCTGCTGGGCAACAAGTCCTTGCCTCATATGCTGGCAACATTAACTCCCCACACCACGGTGTCTCAGGTACGTCAGCACTTCTTACAATGTTGATCATCACTCATGCAGTATACCAACTCCACTAGGACTACCTCTGTGGGCTGAGAGCCCTACGGGCATGTTTGCTGAGAACGCTTCATATGCACTCAGCAAACCTGGGGTTACGTCAGGCACCCTATTAGAAAGTCCTGAGTCCCTTGTGGGCAGGGTTTTGGGAAGCACCCTCGGTGCAAGCTTCCCGGGTTACTGTGAACGCATCTGTGCAACGGAGGAGTGTTTACACTCCGCCGGTTTGCCTGATGTCGTAATATTGTTTGAGGGCGTTAGGCCAAGATATACTGGAACATTAGTGAGCAGTCTTCTGCACCGTCGGAAGCGTATCTGGATGCATATACGACTGGTAAAGTGGTTTCATCTGAGATGCATATATCTAGCCCACGATCACTGCCCGCAATTATATAGATATCTATACAGCTGGCAAACTAAAGGATTTCAAGCTGTGCGCACAGCTGACTCATTGAGGCCCACACCCACCACCTCTGATTCTAAATCATCCGCATGCTATGGTGGTGCTAAGTTCCCCAGACGGCCCGATAAGGATGGTGACAGTGGGGCTCGTATTTGGTCTTATACTGATATTGCCCCGTTTCTGCCATCGGGTTCTGGTGATGCTAATTATAACTACAGATTTGTGGCGTATGCTTTGGAGTCTACACCTCAACAGGATGATGGTCATGTGGTTGCTGATGTTCCTTTAGAACAATTTACAAGGAAGATGGGCAAGTCAGTTCTACTGGATTATGCACGGAAACATTGCATCACAGGTGTCAACGCCCGTCAGAACAAAAGTAAAATCCTCAGCGCAATTCAAAGTCATTTCTGCACTGCATGTCCTACATTTGTTTCAGTCTTTGCAAAGGTCCCTCTTCCGCAGTCAAACAAAGCTCGTCAACAGGCCTACAAGGAAAAACAAAGAACCCAGCAGCAGACAGCTACAAATCGACCAATTAATTTCCCGCCATCTCCACTGACTCCGGACCTGACAGAGACTACAGTACGAGGTTTTGCGGAAGATATACAAGTTCAGAACTTCATTGAGTCTGCCTGTGCTGTATGCGGCTTGTTAGCATATAAGACTGACATGTCATCCTTGGCAGATGCAGAGTTTGACCGCAGCCAACTGATTCCAGATCGTCCAGTGACCAGGAGCGAACGACATGATCCTACTGATCCAATAACACCACTTTCTGGACCAGTTCTTCTCCCTGGCTGTGACGATATATGCAAGTCTTGCTTGGAAGAATTGAGCCAAGATAAACTTCCAGCAGATAGTCTAGCGAATGGTCTATGGATTGGTGAAGTTCCTCCGCAGCTGCAGAACCTCAGTTGGACTGAGAAAATGCTCATCTCACGTGTAAAGCACAATATATGCACAGTCAAGGTTCATGTTTCGGGAATGTCTAAAATGAAGGCAAATGTTGTCAGCCACTCATTGCCCATGCCAAAGATTTATCATGCACTACCTCCGTCCCGCGATGATCTGGATGAAGTCCTCGCATTCATATATATAGGTCCTAATGTGCCAACTCTAAAGGAGTTCAAGAGGACACCAATGCTTGTGCGGCGTAACAAGGTCAAAGAAGCCCTTGAGTGGTTGAAACTGAACCATGAAGACTATGCAGACTGCAATATCTCATATGAGAATCTGGAGGCGTATCCCGAGGATGAACCGCCTGTTGTTGTCAACTATACCCTGAGCATGGCATCTAACAAGGACTCAGAGTCCACAGCGGTCAATGACACAGAGGAGGATGAGGGTGTTGAAGGTGGAGACTGTCCATTTGTGGTTCATGGGTTGACAGGCACAAATCTTGAACACTTGGGCAAAGTTCGGCCATATGAGATTACCGCTCGGGCTGTCGAACATTTCAAGTCTCAGGGCAAAGCTCTCGGAATCGGTCAGGCCAAGCAACCAGAGAGTATATATGACAATCCTCAATTATACCCACAGATGTTTCCATGGCTGTTTCCATATGGCTATGGCGGGCTGAAAAACTGCCGCATTCAAAAACCTGTCAGCGAAGAGAGGCGCAAGCAGCAGCTGCTCATGTACCATGACAAGCGGTTCCAACTTGAGCCTTTGTTTCCACTTGTTGCATTGAACCATGAACAAATCAAGAAGTCAGCTACTGCCGGATACCTGTTGGCGGATCGCAATAAATTCAATGACATAGCTACTCGTATACTGAGCATTGATTCAGACACACTGACTGGTCTCATTGAACGGCTGAAAGAAGGGCCTGTCAAACCTGAAACCGAGGCAGAGAAGGCATGCTTTAAGGTGCTCAATGACCTGGATCATGTCAATCACAAGGTTCAGGGTTCCATCACAAGCAAAAAGTATATGCGGAATGAGATATGGTCCTTAGTTTCCTACCTTGGAGCGCCCTCATGGTTCATCACCTTTGCACCAGCCGATGTCAAGCATCCATTGGCACTATATATGGCTGACACTAATCAGACATTCATCCCAAGGTTCCGAGACCAAGATGAACGACTCCGGCTTATAGCAAACAATCCTGTTGCAGGTGCCAGGTTCTTCAAGGTCATGGTTGACTTGTTCATTAAGCATGTGCTGGGTGTAGGGCTAGACCGTGCGGGAGTATATGGAGACACAGCTGGATACTATGGAACTGTTGAGCAACAGGGGCGACTGACATTGCATTTGCACATGCTCTTGTGGATCAAGAGTGCTCTGACCCCTCAGGAAGTCCGAGACCGCATTATGGATCCGCAATCCGACTTCCAGCAGAAAATGGTTGAATATCTTGAAAGTGTGCACAAAGGGGAGTTTTTGGATGGAGATATGGAGTCTGTAGCCAACAGACTTGAAGAGCAGAAGGTTAAAGACCCAATGAGGATCCCACCGACAGAGACATTGCCGGATGCACCCCCAAAGAAATGTGAGCATGAGGAAAGCGCAGACTGCCCTAAATGTGAGTTGTATCGCTCCTGGTGGACAACGTATATCCAGGAGGTTGACGAGATATTATATCTATCAAATGTCCACAAGTGCACGACCCGGAGTAAAAATGGCAAGACCCCTAAGGGTGCTCAGAATAGTGGCGTGCATGAGTATGACAACAGAGGATGCACTGACCCTATAACAAAGACATGCAAGGCCAGGTTTCCCCGAGATACATTTAAAGAAACTGCTGTCGATCCAGAGTCTGGAGCCTTGATTATAAAAAAAGGGGAGCCATGGCTGAATACCTTCACGCCAGCTGTGTCATATCTGCTGCGCTGCAACCATGATGTTACCAGTCTCATGTCCGGAACTGCAATCAAGTCTGTCATTGCCTATGTTGCTGACTATATTACAAAGACACCTCTGAAGACACATGTCATGTTTCAGTCAGTGCAGAAGGTCTTTGAGCGCAACACGGAGCTGCTCTGTAGCGACAAGACCAGAACAGACAAAGCTAGAAGCATGCTGACAAAAATGGTCAACTCCCTCACTGCAGCTTCAGAGATTGGAGGGCCTATGGCTGCAATGTACTTGCTGAAACATCCAGATCACTATACTGGGCATATCTTCAGGGCATGTTACTGGAGGGGTTATGTGCTGGAGGTCATGCGTGCTTGGGACGACTCAAAGAATATTGCAGAAGATGGAAAGGCAACTGTTGTGGTGGCCTTGGATGATCGGGCAAAGAATGGCAAGAAGCGCATAGTCCCAATCTCACCAGTCCTAGATTATATGTGGAGGCCAGCAGTGTATGAGGACGTATGTGTATATGATTGGATCAGGCTGAACCATAAGAAATCAATGTCTAGTGCTCGACGCAAGGTTGCAAAGCCTCAGACATATGTTCCCGCAGATGACAATAGCGACTTTGAGAATGACTATGCTGTAGATGAGACCGTACCCCATCTTCACACTGCATATGACCACAATGACGGCGATGAGCCTGAACCTGCAGCCTCAGATGATGAGGAGGAGCTAACTTGTGTGGGAGGCAGACCGGTATATGCAAAGGAGGAGGAGGAAGATTCTGAGGATGAGCTGCTGCTCACCAGTAAGGCAGCTGAACAACTTGAAGAGGACATCTTACAGGCAGAAGCCAGTCGGGCAGAAGGAGTACCTCCATTGAATCTCAGCGCTAAGTACCACACATTTATGGCCAACCATCCACAGGCAAGTACACATGAAGTCCGATTAATGGATGAGACTGAAGGATTTGTGCCAAACTTTATAGGAGGACCTTTGCCACGTAAAGATGCAGGCAGCCGTGAAGAGTATTGCATGACAATGCTAACCTTGTTCAAGCCCTGGAGGTCTGGAAAGGACTTGCGAGTCAATGAGGAAATGATGTGGAATGACATATTCGCTAGTTATGCTTTCACAGACAGGCAAACAGAAATCATGAAGTTCTTTCATATAAAATATGAGTGTAATGATGCCCGGGATGACTTTTCCGCTGCCAGAAAGCAAGCTGGACAGGGCAGAACAAACCCTTTGTATATGAGCGACCGGGAGATGGATGAAATTGAGATGGAGGGATATATATTTGACGGAGAGGCCACAGCTGCAGATAAAGAGAATGAGCTCATCAACTCCAACAACTGGACAACTATCAGCGATGGAGAAGTTCTGCGTCAGACACGTATAGCAACTGCAGAGAAGGTCATGAAGAGTTCTGGATGGCTAGACCCTCTTGCAGCCCCTAAATTATCTACACCCACAACACTGCACACCCGAGTTACACCAGATGAAGAGTGCACAGCTACCGAGTGGAAAGGCATACTGGATACTATGCGTAAAGATATATTAGATGCCCGTGATGTTGAAGCAAGTCAAAGAAAGGTACCTGTGGCCACTGAGCTTCCTGTCAATGATGAGCCTGACCGGGTGAAGCTGGTTGATAAGCAGTACTTCATGCGTAAGGAGTTTGAGGCCACAGATACTTCAGCCAAGGAGCTCATAGAGAAAACTGTTGATCAATTTAGCCTCAATGAAGCCCAAGAGAGAGCATTTCGGATAGTAGCCAACCATGCTGTTCAGTCTTGTGGTGAGCATTTGAAGATGTATCTGGGAGGCATGGCTGGAACGGGGAAATCTCAAGTCATCAAGGCTCTTACCCACTTTTTTGCAGAACGGCATGAAAGCTATAGATTCATGTGCCTTGCTCCAACAGGATCTGCTGCAGCACTTATTGGAGGGTCCACCTATCATTCCATGCTAGGCTTCAGAAGTAAAGACACTTCAGAATCACTTGCCGGTCTCATGCAAGTGCGGGCCAAGCTTCAGAATGTAGAGTATATATTTCTGGATGAAGTTAGTATGCTTGACTGTAGCAGTCTATATAAAATCTGTGCCAAAATGTGCGGAGCTCTCAAAAATGACGGTGTGCCTTTTGGAGGAATTAATATGATTTTTGCAGGTGACTTTGCCCAGCTCCCCCCTTCAATGAATGGCAAGGCTCTATATGCTCACGATGTTGGGCGGGTGATTCACCGTACCCATGATCATGCCAAGCAAAAGGCATCTATTGGAAAGGCAGTCTGGCATCAGTTCACCACAGTGGTAATTCTGCGAGAGAATATGAGGCAACGGTCCCAGAAGCCAGAGGATGCAAAGCTGAGAACTGCTTTGGAAAATCTGCGCTATAGGGCCTGTACAGATGACGACATTAGACTTATACAGTCCCGTGTAGCTGGTCGTGGCAAAGACAGACCTAGGCTGAACCATCCAGATTTCAGGAATGTCTCTGTCATAACCTCGTGGAACTCTTACCGAGATGCAATTAATGCTATGGGCTGTGAGCGGTTTGCCCGAGAAAATGGCCAGGTACTGCAAACATTCTATTGCAGAGACAAACTTGCTGCAGAGTCTGACAGCAGTGATATGTCAAGGAGACAGAGACAGAACAAGGTCAATCCAAAGCGGGCAACTAATATTGTCAATGCGGAACTGCAGGAGATGTTATGGGATCTCTCTCCTGAGCTAACGGAGCATCATCCAGGGAAGCTGTCTATATGTATAGGTATGCCTGTGATGATCAAGGTCAATGAGGCTACTGAATGCTGCGTGACCAATGGTGCCGAGGGTGTTGTAGTAGGATGGACGTCTAGACCTCTCTCTGAAGACAAATTTGCCCTTGAGACATTGTTCATTAAGCTGACTGCCGCACCACGCAAGATTCAAGTCAAAGGCCTTCCAGAGAATGTCATTCCTTTGGTACACCAGGTCCGCAAAGTCAAATGCAAGCTGCCTAATGGAAAGATCATTGAGGTTAATCGGGACCAAGTCGCTGTAGTGCCCAATTTTGCCATGACGGACTTTGCATCTCAAGGCCGTACCCGGCCTTTCAATGTGTGTGATATACAGAATTGCAAGAACCATCAGTCTATATATACCTGTCTATCAAGAGGCTCTACCTTGGCTGGAACAATCATCGTGCAGCCGTTTGACTCCTCCAAGTTAAAAGGTGGCATAGCGGGAAGTCTGAGGCAAGAGTTTAGGGAATTAGAACTGCTGGATGAGATCACAAAGTTGCGGTACTTAGGTCAAGTACCTCCAACTGTGGTTGGAATCACCCGAAATGAACTCATCTATTCCTTCCGGAAGTGGAAAGGAGAAAAGTACATGCCAGCAGCGGTACATAGTGCAATTCAGTGGTCGCCACAAGATCCTTTCCACTACAAGACAAGTCCAAGGACAGTCCTTGGACTCTAATAGATACGAAGGGCAATAAAAAGGAAATTGAGCCTGTCAAGATTAGTCAGAAAGATGCTACTGGCTTTGTAGCTGCTCGTGGGACACAGGCATTGCAGAGTCTTAGTAACACAGGCATAACCCGAAAGGATAAGCGCAAGCGGGATGATGACATTGAGGCTGAGGTCAGTCAGAGCAAACCGGTGAAAAGGATTAAGGCCAGTCAGCCTCCAGCAGGTAGCAAGAGCTTCCGTGGATTCCCTTGGGATCCTATAAATTGGAGTTGCGCCTATGATAGCCTATTGACAATCCTTCTTTCAGTATACATGGAGTGTCAGCCAGTATGGGACAGGGATGTCTATAACACCAGTGAACTGCTTGGACAAGCCGGAGTGAAATTTACTCAAGTATTGGCTACAAAGCCCACTGCTACCCTCCAGCAGGCTCGTGATTATATCCGGAATATGCTGGGTTGCATAGATGCAGAGTTAGGACTGAATGGAAGGACATATACAGATCTATACTCCGTTGCCAGAAACCTCTTTGCTGTTGACGAGCCAGCCCTAAAGAAGTCCTACTTGTGCAGAGCATGTGGTCATGAAGGTGATCCGGTCCTAGACAACGGGGTTATTTGGACCTGTGAGGAGAGCCTATGGAAGAATAATCCTGCTAAGCTGGGAAACCATCGAGGCAAGTCAATCAATCAATGGATTAATGCCTTGAAGACTCAGAAAGCCCATAAAAACTGTCCCAAGTGCCAAAGGGCCATGCAGATGTGTGCTGCATATGAATCTGCCCCTTACTTTGTCGGATTCATAACTCATAATGTCAAAGTTCTAGTCGATAATCAAATTGTATTCCAAGACATTGATCAAATGTACCGAGTCTGCGGTATTGTCTATTATGCAGATGATGATGGAGGGAAGCATTTTGTCTGCAGGTTCATTGACAAAGCTGGAGGTGTATGGTTTCATGATGGTGCCAAGTATAAGGATCAAGTGGTCTACTATGATAATGTTGTGAATTTCCCACCGAAGAAACTACAGACTGTAGACAAGTATGGCATGAAGATGGTAATTTATACTAGACTCTAACTGCTAGTATAAGATCGATCAGAGCAGGAGATATCCCCTGAGTTGTATGCTAGGCTGTAGGTATCATATAGTATATAATTGAGTACAGAGATTTCCATAATATATAATCGAGTACAGAGATTCCAAATTCCTCATCGATCGTCCCTGCCAGGAATGGCCTACTTCCCAACAAGTGATACACAACAGAAGCCAGACCAGCTCCAGAGAACGTACACTCAGAGAGCGGAATTATAGCGTTCGCGTTGCTGGCAGAGGGCATGGTGGGAGGAGGAGCGATGGAGACGTGGCGAAGCTGGGGGATCAAAGGTGATATAGTGTTCACTCCGCCGGCCTTATGTAAACTGCCGCATTGCGCCTCCTCGAGGACCACGGGGCAATGGAAGAGTGAGCTGCTTTGAATGAGGAAGTCGGCCTCCCCTGTCAAGTCTTCAAGAGGGCATTGCCATTTCCTTACAGGTAAGTCGGAGCGCGCACGATGGTCCGCGATGAAAGACCTTTATTCTGAATCTTGAGTACGTTGTGGCAGATAACGAATGAAATGACGGAGCGCGACATGGTGAGGGGGGGGAGGCTGCCAGCCTGAGAGGTTCAATCGCTTAAGTGGTCGGCCAGACCATCAGCTCGGTCGTATCTGCGCAAGTGCAAGCATCCCGGATGTTGCTTGAAGCCAGTAGATGATCGTCTCGGCCAGAGTGTATGCCCTCGGCGACAGAGTCAAAGAGTCAGAGCTTAAGTAGTAGCAGAGGCTGGAAAGTATCAATGCTGCATGTAAGTCATTATCTACACTCACCTCCGAACCGTCCGAAACGTATGTAAGTCGTTATCTGCACTCACCTCCGGACCGTCGGAGGAAACTCGAAGGCCCTCAAGATGCGCCGTTGCAGCGAGCTTGCAACAGCCGTGGTGCACCCTCACAAACTGTCGTATTGCTCTACTGGATAGCTGTGTAGTAAATAGATGTTCGACCACACGTTGGCAGACTCCTACATGATGTTCACGCTGTCCCGTGTTCGTCTTTCCTTTGTACGCTGGAATATGACTCCTACCGTTTGCTCCATAATTCAATAGTATCGGTGCGTGGTGAGGGTTCGTGGGCGGCGGTGTATGTGTAAATTACACGGAAACATTGCCGCAGCGGCGCAGTGCAGACACGTAGACCTTGTGCATGATAATCACATGTGCAGAATGCGCGTGTTGCGCCAATAGATACAGATTGTCGTACACTAGGGCAGATCACGTCTATCCAAGATTGTCCAGTAGGTCTACCAAAGTAACTGCGTCGCACTCATTCTCTACACCGGGTATGCTGTCTTCCGGCTCGTTGTCTTCACTCTCAGCGGAATCAGGTGATTGGGTGGAAGGAGCAACTTGAAGACACGCCCACGTCGGCAACGACGTCTCCGATCCATCCGTCTCGCGTCCCACATGTTTCCCAGCAGCCACCTTACCCGAGAACCCTGCGAGCCTCGAGGTCTCATAGAGTCGTGCGGCGATACGCGCACTGATGCGGTCCTCGTATTCCCACCGTAATTCAAGCTCGTGCGTGAGCGCTGGGTCAGGAGTGCTGGCAATGGCCTTCTTGAGGTCGTGATGGCGGTCAATCAACGCGGTGAACAGTCGCGGTATCTCCACATTCAGCCGTTCGATCTCCTCCTGCGCCCGCTTCATGTTGAAGTGCAGGTTCATGGCCTCCCGATGGAGGCGCTGAGCCCAGGGAATCTCACGGATATCTTCGCGAGCGTCGCGCAGCAGATCAAACTCCGCGAGCGACGCCATCTGCATGACGTCGTGCCAGCTGAGCGCTGGGCGTGGTGGCTTGAGGGCACTTGCGCAACGGTTGTACTCGTCAAGAGCGCTGCGAATAGCTTCTGCGCGGTTCTTCAACGCCTTCCCAATCTTCTCGCGTAGCTTGTAGCCTGCACAATATGTCAGTTGCCAACCAGATCTACTATCCTACGTAGTGAGAGCATACCTATGCCGCTCATCCCAAGCTTCGAAAGCTCAAACATCCGCTGGACAACCAGACGCTCAAGGTTGTCCAGAGCGCAACGATACTTCCTGCATCCTAACTCCTGGATGCCGGCAATGTATTCCGGTGAACCCGGTAGCCAGCGCGTGGGGATATCTAGGTCCTCCTCAATGCAGAGGACCTCTTCCTCGGCGATTGCCCAACGCGAGTGGGTGGTGCGCGCATGTGTGCGGATACGCCTTATCTCCGTGTCGCGCTTGCTCGCAGCACCGGCGTTGTTGTTGATGACGAACGGGTCGATGGCCTCCGCCGCCCTCTTCGCAACAGACGCCTTGACACTGAGGCGAGATGAGTAATTGGCGCATACAGCCGTGATAGTGACTCACCCAGCTGTTTCCAGGCGCACAAGAGCCGCAACGTAGTCGATCTTCGCAGCGACTTCTGGCGGCTCGGACTTGCGCTTGATAAGGTATTCGCGTTCCTGCTCAAGGTAGCGGTCACAGTCGTCGTGAGTGATCTTGAGCTTAGCAGCGAAGGCACTGAACGCAGCGCCATCAGAGGCCAGGATGTCGAGTGACTGCTTGTAGTTGTTGTAGATAAAGTTCCCTGCGCATGTAAACGTCAGCGAGATGAACAGTCGGTGATGAAGCGGGGTTCGCTCACCGGACTCCGCATGCTTTTGAAAGCTCCAGAAAGCTGCGAACTGTTCAATTGCTTGGTGACGGTGGAAGGGTGTTGCCAGCCTGGTACCTGCCGCAAGTCCGTTGGACTCGGAGAAGAGACGCTCGCATCCTTCGAAGTCCTCCTTCCCCGCCCCCTCGAAGTAGAGAGGCAGGAAGCGAACTTGGCAGCCCCGGTTGTGGCTATGCCCATGGAACGCGGGGACGATGCAGCGTAGGTGCTTCTCCCTCGCTTGGCGGCCAAGACAGCTGTTCTCAAGGGTCTTCGAAAACTCACAACCTATGTCGTACCCAACAAGGATGTCGGGCCCGTAGACTTCAAGCAGCTTGCTGATAATGGCTAAGGGGTACTTCATCCTGTACAACGTCAATCGCACGTCAGAACAGTCAAGCATGAGGACTTACAATTCACCGCTGCGCACCATGTCACACATGATGAGGATGTGACCATGGCGACACAAGCAGACAAAGATCCCGCTGACGGCAAATAAAGCGAACATCTTCTTGCGCGCTTCTGGGCCGGCGTTACGCCATCGTTCTACGCAGATTGAAGCGACTTCATCAGGCGATTGACTGTCGTCAAGTTGCAGACCTTCGATGACGACATCTTCGCTCGCCGCCGGTGCACTTTCCCCACTACCGTTGGCTATTGCAGCCCGCTATATGACAGTGAGCCGGTCTAAATCTCAAGGGCGCGAACGAGTACATACCTTGGCCTGACCAACTTCGTCCTTGAAGAGGTCGACTTGTGCCGCCGGAATCCAAAAGTCGGTGCGGGCGTACCGGGAATCGGCCAGTGGAGTTCCAGAACGAAAAGCGCTGTCGACGAGCTTCAAACTCTGGTTACCGTCCATCGTCACCAAGAGCGAGTTCTTCAACTTCGCCTCGCCCTCGAGATTATATAAGCACGGCGCGCACGCATTACGCATGCGCCAATCGGGGCCGTCCTGCTTCAGCGCAGAGCGAACGCGACAGTCAATGCCGTGGAGAATGCTTAGGTACACGTCGTAGGTGCGGCTGAACTGCTCGACAAGCCCTCGCCAGAAGGGCACCTTCCAATAGATATGTCAGTAATGATGTGTGATTATTGCGGACATTTACGCACTCGATGGAGGTGGCATAGAGCCCGGACATGCGCTTGGATACTCAGGCGAGGGCACACACGATGGTATTGTCGATACGTCTCGAGGACTTGGAAAGAGAGAGCGACAGAGGGGGTAATTGGGGCCGTCCCGAGATACCCGTGGAGGATGAGCGCGATGTTAGCTGTAGTCGACGATGTATGGCGGGAGAATACCCGTTTCTCGGTGTCTGTAAGACAACTGTAAGTACATTCTCTTGGTACTGCTCAAGGGCTTAGGAGGCGAGAACACACCGAAGAAATTAACGGCCGTGATCTCGAATGGTAGACCCTCGGGCTCTGGTGCGTCGGTGCCGCTGGAGGGAGGGAGATTGGCTTGCCAAGTAAGATACGCCGATACCATGTCTTCTAATTGATGATCCCAGTCGGAATTTTGCTGTTGTGTGCGGTCATGACGGGTACGCGGATCGTGGCGTTTGCTGGCAAAGATCAGACATGGAAAGCATGGACGAACAACTGACTCACTGCGGAAGGGGGTCGCACTGAAAAATCTCCCTATAAAGCTCATCTTCTTCGCCTGCATGGTCCAGAAACATCCCCTCCTCACCCGGAGGGACAGTCCACATGGCATTCTCGTCCTCGTCATCAATATCCATCCCTGTCAAGCCGTCTGTAAGTTGCTGTCGTTTTTCAAAGCTCAGCCCTGTAGGAGCGCGCACATGTCAGTCAAGTACGATATAGAGATACCAAACAACGTACCAGATATCTGTTCAAGTCTGAATCGCGACGCCTCTTTCTTCCGCTTGTGACTTTGCGATAACTTCAGGTTGCTGGTTGAGACAGCCCGTCCAAAGCCACGAGCAGTGCGAACATCGACAGAGGAAGAGACATAACTGCGTGATTTTCTGTTGCTCATCGAGGTAGGAGGGTAGGGCAAGCAGCGAGATGTGCTTATGTTGGCGCGGACTAAGAGTCGCGACAGGTTGCAACGGGGCGAAGGGAGCGGGCGCCACATATTACACCGCCACCACTGGTATGTTCTGAACTTCTACATACTGAACTCTCTCCTGCTAGAACTCGAAAGATTCATGCCATAGACTCCAAAACAATATACAGCAGAGGATCTCACATCTAACTGCCATCAATATCGTAACAGCACATCAACGGCGAGCAAAGATGCGGAACATGCACGGGCAACAATTAACCATGCGCCACAGCTCGCCACCAGAGACCGCCGTGGTAACCGTACGCACACGCTACTAGTAAATAGATACAGTACAGTATCGAGCCTTGCGGGCCCATCTCGCCACTTCACAGTGAGACCATAGCCACAATCCTGAGCCCCGACACACGCCGCTCAATGCGCGCCACCGGACGAGCGTTCAACGTTCAAGCCAGAAAATGTCTTGACCGGCTGCAAGAAGTTGCGTCGGAACCGATTACCTTCCGGTCTCTCGCTCGCAGGTGGCATTAGAGGTCCTACCTCCCCTCCCGCTCCGTGGATCCCTCCGCCAGTACGCAGTCTATGGCGTGTCCCAGCACCCCATCTATGTGTTCCTTGCAGCTCAAGGACACTGGGAGGAGATGCTCCAGAGGCGGGCTGAGGAGGAGATGTTGGGAGCCGAGCTTCCCGGACGTAAAAGCTAAAAAGGGTGTTCACGTCAACCTTCTATCAGAACTGCAAGAAGTGCAACCGGTACCGTACCTCGTCATGCTTCCCAGACTGAGGAGAGGCGCCATAGCGATAACCCACGGCAACATACACCCCGGATGCCCCGACGCTCTGACGCCCCGACATCCCGACGCCCCGACACCCGACGCCCCGATACTCGACCCCGCGCTTCTGTAGCAGCGACAAGCCTGGCGATGCGCGACGCTGCATGTCGGGCAGACCGCGGAGAAGGAGGGTATGGCGGGCGGCCAGGAAGGGTGGCGATGACCGCGACAGCGAGCACGCAGCATAGTCTGTTGTTGGGCGGAGGGGGGGGCGCTTGCGTGGCGGAGGGAGGGCGCTCTCGGGCGGGGGAGGGCCTGGGAGAGCGCTCTCGGGGACGCAGACTACGCGACCAAAAACTCAGCTGTAACATAGAAGTGGTTAGAATACTCAAAAGGGAAGGGGGCGCGACTTGCCTCAATAGGGGAACAACAGCGCCGTGAGGCGGGAAGCCGCCGGAATGCACGAAAGAGGCAGGGGAGACATAAGAAGTATCATTGATAGCAACATACCGGAAGGACAGTAAAAGACTGATCTAATCGTCTAGAGATAAGGGAATTGACCAGAGAATTGGCGAAGAGTACGGGGACAGGCTGAGAAGCCTTCGTACTAGAGGCGCAGTTCCGACGGATCAGGCAAGGCTAAGTAGAGGGCCACCGTGGGAGGCATAGGTGCACAGACTCTCCTGATCTTCTGTCCGTATCGGTTTCCGGGAGTCTGCCGATGAGCCAAACCAGGCCGGTGCATGTGGCCTTGTTCTCTTCCGCGTGAGATCAGTAACCTCGCCAAAGTGACTCCTTCCATACCAGCGATAACCAACGTGCCTACAAGCGGTACCAGTCTGGTATAACTATTTCTGTAGTTGTGTTGCGTGTATGTCCGCTCTATCTTCGCGCCGCCTTTTCGGGTCAAGAGATACCGTGAGGGTCCCGATTGCGCAGCTGCGTGCGAGACTAATTACTGTGCCAGCACATCAGCTCTGCAGCTAATTATTCTCGAAATACATACCATGAGATAGAGTGCGCAAGAAGCACCATACACTCAGAAGCTACCGAAGGGGAGAGCGCAAGTATACGGAATCAATGAACGACACGGTCACATGACCGTGTCACCCGCGTCGCGACGCGTGTCCGGGATTGGATGCCGGTTCCATTGTAAGTACCTTGGATTGCAGGGCCGTGAGATGGACATCCTCCGCGATACTCACTCGCTTCCTCGTCGCTTCCGTCCACAGTGCTCTCCCCAAATGACCATGCCATCCCGCGCAGAGAACGGTATCAGAGGTATGACCGTCAGTGCCAGAACCCAGATATCACTGTATACACACATATCTATGTGGCACCCTCCTCGTCGCGCAGCGTCTGCATTCTCCCGAAAAGAATTGCAGCGTGAGATCCGGTGCGCTTCCATGCCTATGATTGCACGCTGGCTGAACTTTCCACGCGGTGTTTGCGCCCGCTTCCCAACAGCCGAGTCTGACATGCAGCCTGGGTGAGGCTAACAAGCCCGTCCGGCATAGTGCGAGCTCTGCCGAATACGAACCACTTACTCCCAGGATGACGCGACGTCCGGTGGCATCGCGATGCGCGTCTTGAAGGCACACGGGAAGACGGGATAACTGTATGCATGGAAGATGTCACCGCCTCCGGAGCTCAGAGGGACCTCCGGGATACAGGCATGCCCTCTTGTCTTCCGCCGACACACCTCACGGTTTCCCCCCACCATCACCTGCCAGGCTACCTCAATGTTGGTTCCGCCCTTCGTATGCGTACACGGGAGTCGACTTCCACTCTGGTGACGACGACGCCCCGTCTGTAGGTGAGCACTCGAGCTATGTCCATGACGGATACCCGGTATGGAGTTCTACTCACCATGTCCCGGACAGAGGCACGCGTCGGGATCGCTCTTCCCGCACGACCAGACATCAAGCTCCCATGCCGGCCTGCCCAGCGGCATCGAGAAGGTCTGTCGAGTCCGCTATCTCCTCACCGAGCTCTGCGTTGACCCGCTGCTCATACTTGAACATAGAGCTCGAGTACGCTGCTGAGGAGTTTCCAACCGCCGCGTCCGGTGTCGTCAGCTCGACATCGCGCCTGGATGTAATGTAGACGCCACCGCTGGCTCCAGCTACGTGTCCCGGACGTGCACGCACAGGTGTGTCTGTCGACGCTACGCGGCTGCCCGTCCGGACTTCAACGTTCCCCGAGGAGTATTGTTAGCACGCGACTAGTATGTACCTCGTCGCATTCGACGTCGCTCGCACTGACCATTATGATGATGTAGCATCCGTGCTCCGGCCGCCTTGACGAGCAGCAGCGGGTTCGAAGGCCGCGGGGCTCAGCTTGTGAGGAGGTACGTACCGTCAGCGCGTTGTGAGGACCCGAGGCAGCCGTGCGCTTTCGAGCTACGTTGCCCCGGCTCATCCGGCGGCATCCCATCGCACGCCGTCCTGCATCTGGCGGCGACAGGTATGTGCAACATGGTGTCCACGTCGACTTCGCGAGTCGCCGACACTGCGACGGAGTTCAAGTACGCACCTTCGTTCTCCCGCGTCCGTTCTCAGCAGACTGGCCGTTTGTCGGTGCTTCTTGCGTTCGAGTATATTGGCTTCCGGCGATCTGTCTTCTTGCCGCCTCAACTTCTGGAATCGTGTCGGTTAGTCCGTCCCAGGTGAGCCTCCGTGGCTGGTGCATGTATCACCATACCGGAGAGATAACTGACGACATATTTTCTGCAGAGTCTGTCCAGAAGCAGGAGGTGCAGAGCTGCGAGAGGAGAGCGAGAAGGCAGACGCAGTCGTGGTGTTGCAGAGCTGCGAGAGGAGAGCGGGAGGGCAGACGCGGTCGTGGTCGTGGTGGTCTGGACGAGAGTCACGGCGAGAGAAACGCGGCAAGTCACGCGATAGGCGCCCGTCGCGAACACCCGTTTCTTCCTGTGTAGTTGGTAGACTGGGCCGCGAATATATGCCTTGACATACCTCCGCTGTTGCAAGTGCGCATCCCTCACGCGCTCTCCGCCTTGAGTGCATAAAATATATGTCCACTCTTCCAGGTCTCCAACGCAGCCAGTGCTCGCAGAGTACCCACCATATCTGCCCCCTCACACCCACCGCCGATATACCGCCCCTCACACCCACCGCTATACCCCCTCATACCCTATACCGCCCCCAGACCCACACCGTCAATATACCGCCCCAGAGTGCCCTAAGGTCCAGCTTGCATCTGGTGCATCTCGTTCGCAGTCCGCTGATGGCCCGCTACGCGCACACGAGGCTACCGGCCGCCGCCCGTGCCTGCACCCGAGCACCGTCACAGCCCGTTCCACTCGAACCGCTTCGGCATCTTGAACTCCGCAGACAGCTTCAGCGCGGCCGGTGCGCTGCTGCTCCCCACCCGCACCCGGTACACGCCGTCCTCGACGACCCAGCGCGCGATGCGCTCCTCCCAGTACGACACCGCGTACTTGTCGAGCGCGAGGCTGACGGTCGCGCTCTTGCCCGGGGCGAGGTCGACGACCTTCGCGAACGCCTTGAGCATCAGCGGCGGGTGCGTGAGCTCGGACGTCGTCGGGAGCGAGACGTAGAGCTGCACGACTTCGGTGCCCGCGACGCTGCCGGTGTTCGTGGCCTTGACGGACGCGGTGATGCTGACGTCGCCATTTGCGATCTTCGGCTCGGAGATGGAGAGGTCGGACTGCTCGAACGTCGTGTACGAGAGGCCGTGGCTGGAATGCTCGTCAGTGACCGTGAAATCGACACCAGGAGCGGACGTACCCGAAGTGCCACTGCGGCTCGATGCCACGGTGATGATAGTGCTTGTAGCCCTATAACAGAGGTAAGCAGACCGCCTCATTGCGTATCACCAGACGATACGCACCACGTAGAGGTCTTCGCCATACCACAGCTACAACGACGCATCAGCAACGAGCAGCACGACTCCGCGACAACGCTCACCTTGCCGTGCTCGTGGTGGAAGTGTCCGTGGCTAGGCACGTCCTCCAGCCGCTTCGGGAACGACAACGACAGCCTCCCGCTCGGGTTCACCTTGCCCGCGAGCACCTGCCCGATCGCGTCCCCGTCGCATTCCCCAGGTACCACGCATGCACGATCGCAGCCACCTCGTCCGCCCACGGCATCGTGATGCTCGACCCGCTCTGCGTCACGACGATCGTGCGCCTGTTCGCCGCCGCCACCTTCCGCACGAGCTCGTCCGTCCGCCCCGGGAGCGCCAGCGTCGTCCGGTCGTACCCCTCCGTCTCCCAGTCTGCGTTCAGCCCGACGACGGCGATGACCGCGTCCGCCTCCTGCGCGAGCTTCACGGCGGTCGCCATCAGCTCGTCCGGGTGCTGCACCTCTGCGCCGCCAAGACGCACACCCCCGTTCGCGTCCATAAGCGCCTCGACGGGGTCCTCGTCCGCGGGCGCGCGCACGTTGCAGAACTCGACGAACACCTTGTGCTTGACCCCGGCCCTGAGCTTGAACACGCCCGTCTCCTCCGTCGATCCGCAGTTGAAGAACGCCTGCCCGCGCGTCTGCTTCGTCCAGTTGTCGATGACGAGTTGGTCGTCGATGAAGAGCTTCGCGCGGCCGGCGGACAGGAGGCCGAACTCGAAGTCAGTGTCCGTCTCCCGGGGCTTGAGGAACCCGCGCAGGCGCAGAGTGAACCTTTTCGTGAGCTCTCGAGGGTAGTCGTCGCTATCGGGAGACGTCAGCCAGAATGCTGATTGGTTTCAGGACATGCGAGGTACCTCAAGAAGACCCGCGTCTCGTCGATATAGCGCGTTGCTGTGACGGCATCCAGCGGCGTCATGCTATCGTTGTCCTCGTGAGAGTGGAAGTAGCCTGTCCAGCCGGGCTTGCCGTCTTCAGTCACGATCTCGTTCTCCAGAGTCGGCATCTGCATGTACGCTGCGTGGAACAGGATGAGCAAATCTGCTTATCGGTTCGTGCGTGGACGACATACCTCGTGCACCCTCGGAGTACGTGACCTCGACGTCGGGAGCGACGTCGCCGAGAGCAGAGACGATGCCCTCGTACGGCGTGACGAAGAAGCTCGGCTTCAGCGCCGCAGATCCACCTCCGCTGAGCACAGTCGCCTTCGCATTCCCGCCTATGATAGCGATCTTCTTCAAACCTTGCTCCTGTGACATCGAGGCATCACGTCAAGACACGATACGACATTACTCCGGGTCGCTCACCTTGGGCTTCAAGGGAAGAATACCTCCTTCGTTCTTCAAAAGGACGATGGACTCGCTGGCGACCTTGGTCATGATCTCCCTTCCGCTCTGACGGTCACCAGTCTTCTCCACGCGATCTCCGTCCAGCACCTGGGCGACAGTCAGCGATCCTCCCAGTACTTCAAGTAGGCTCTTGAACGCACCTCGGGAGCTGCAGCAGCGCACTTCTGCACGAGTTCGAGGACCTTGGCGGCGCGTTCCTTGACTGTACGCTTTGTGATCTTTCTGCTCTCAATTCTGTGTTCGGCGAGTTTGCGTCAGTAAGAGTGGTGGATAATAAAGATAGGACACTCACGAGCGATTCATGAGATTAAGGGTACGCCACTTGTTCGTTCCGGGCATCTCGAGGTCAAGACCGGCATTGATGGCGTGGTCAATTGAGTAGACACCAAACCTGTATAAGGCGAGCAAGTTGATTCAAGTCATCCCATCGGAGTCCTGGCAGAGGAACGTACCAGTCGCTCATGACCGTGGCGTTGCTGCCCCACTCTTTCCGGAGCATATCGCCGATAATGTAGGGATTTTCGGATACGTGTGTCCCGTTCACCCGGTTGTACCTGTCAGCACTGGATGTGAGCGAAGGCCCAGCTCAAGAACACGACGATACCTACGCAGTCATGAACGCCCAGGGCTTGGCGTATTTCTCCGCCAGCATGAACGGCATAAGGTAGATCTCCCTCAGCGCACGCTCGGTCATTGTCGAGTCGTAGCCGAAGCGATCGTTCTCTTTGTCGTTCCCGACAAAATGTTTGATGCAGGCGCCAATCCCGCCCTCCTGGAGACCCTTACAGTACGCCGCAGCGACCATGCCGGAGAGATGGGGGTCCTCGGAGTACGACTCGAACGAGCGTCCCCGAGCGGGTTGCGCTGGATGTTGCATGTCGGGCCAAGCAGGACAGACGCAGCCTTGAGCTTCACCTCTTCGGCGAGGAGCTCGCGGCTTACGCGCTCGATGAGTGCGGTGTCGAAGGTAGCGGCCATCGCGGTTGCGCTTGGCAAGCACTTCGCGGGGGTGCTCATGAAGAAGTAGTTACCGCGAGCACCTGATGAGGAGTAGAGCTCAGCGTGGACCTCTCATCATTATGCGACCAACATACCGTTGGGACCATCGGTGACTTTGATTGCAGGAATTCCGAGACGAGGAACAGCGTGTGTGTGCCAGAAACCAACGCCAGCCGTGAGCAGAATCGCTTCGTCAGTGGTCAGTTGCTCGACCACATCGGAGATGGACGCCTTGGCGAAGTCTGAGGGAGGCATGGCTGTGATGTGATTGATTTCCCTCGAGTGCGCAAGTTCTGTAGGGAGGAGGGGGTAAAGGGAATCGCCCCGTGGGTTTCCAGTTCTTATACAGGATCAGAGCACCCCATGGAGTCGCTCCGAAGTTTACCCGAAACCTCTTCTAGCTCTTGGAAGTTGGTACCCGCGGATGGTGGTGTAGCCGATTGATTGACCAGTCAGCCGCCTCTTCTGTTGCGTATTCGACGCATGGGCAAGATCACGACGCATTCACATAGGACGTTTGAACTGATGATTGCTGATTTGTGGGTCTCAGAACGCTAGACAGGTGTGCAAAACGATCCCAGGTTTTGCGATACTAAGTCAGTATGCTTCGACTGGGAGAAGCTGCCGTCTCTGCTTCGTGCTCGGGAACGCGGCACGAAGAAAAGGGGTTAAGATGCAAAGGTGCTCACCTGTGCTCAGCGCCCGATAACAATCAGAGGCAGGACATCTGGGACATGTGAGTTGCATGTGAGCTCAAAGGTCGCGAAGACGTACTGTAAGCGGTGTATCCTCGGAAAGTCCTATCCTACATATCCAGCCACAGAGTTGCCACGGCCGTTCTGGTCCTCTTCCCTTCCAAGCCTTGAGGAAGCCTAGAGCCAAGGCACGAACGACGTGTTCTAGTGCCATCTCTTGTAGCAGCGTATGCTGGCACAACAGTTCCTGAACGAGGTGCCTCAGGTACTGGCAGGAGCGACGTCGCACGATCAAGCAGCCGCAGAGCGTAAAATCACGCGCCGCATGTGTACGTAGTGCTGTATAACTCAGATGAGCGACGACATTTTCGACGAATATGTATGCTGGTACTCACCGCTTTCGAGCAGAAGACTCGCATTGAGTAGTAAGGCCGATCGTGTACCTGGATCCCACTGATGGTCTCATATGTACCTACCGCCGTCGACGCAGATGCTGCCAGTGTTGTCGTCGCGTGCCAAGTCATCGCTGCCGCAGCAAAGTAAAGTTCATATAGATTTGTGCATATAAGCCAAGTCTATACTGATAGAGCAAAAACCATTGAGTGTAAAAGCAGAGACTCTGGAGTCGGTGAGATGGAAGTTGAGGAAGAGGTGAGTACTTTAGCGCCTGCGTAGCACCCGCGCTGTGATCTAGCGCCTACACCCTCCCGCAGGTTGCTGAGTAGGAGCCCACGCGACATAGAAATATGTTAGTCGTTTGAGAGAACAGATCTGAGGAGTGGATGTGGTGTAAGCATACATTCTTCCGTTCGCAGTAGCACGCCACGGCAGCTTTCCCAGAACTTCGCAGGTTGTCGTGGCCTTCTCATGCCCCGGTAGATCGGATTCAACGAAGTCTTCGCACTCGTCTGAGCTGCAAGAAGGTTCGTGTATGTTCTGCAGGACTGCACCCACTTCGCAACCCGCGGCTGACAAAGGGCGTACGGCTTGGCTTTTTGTCAAAAGATATCAGTGATTTGTAAGACCGGAAATGGAACGTTGAACCCGCAGGTCTCCATACAGAGCTGGAGGATTTATCGATAGGGAGCCACCCATGGGTCGTGGCAAGATCCCACAGGCTCCCACGGTGGTTTTACGAGTATAAAGGGCGGGGGCGAACACTCGGGGGTCTGCATCCCACCGAACTCGAAGCTCTGACGACTAACCAACGACCAAAACAACGAAAATGTCACAAGAATACGTCTGGCTCATCACCGGGTATGTCCTGATGCCTCATGTTTCTTTTGCACCTCCTCACGCTCGAGACCCAGAGCAAACCGCGGTATTGGCCTCGAGCTGGTCAGGCAACTGCTCCAGGCGCCCTCCAACATCGTTGTAGCAGCGTGCCGAAACCCGTCGAAGGCGGCCGAACTGCAGGAGCTCGCCGCAAAAGCGAGCGGACGTCTCCACCTTGTTGCGCTCGATGTCACTAGCAAGGAATCTATAAACCAGGCAGCGGAGGAGGTCGCCAAGACCCTGGGTGGGAAAGGCATCGACTATCTCGTCAACAACGCCGGAATCGTGCGTATCCAGTCCTGCTCTCCAGCGGGTGGCGCTGACAGCGACATGCAGCTCCCTGGCGGACAAGATACCGCGTTCAGCATGGACGTCAACATCTTGGAGGAGACGTTCGTGACGAACGTCGTCGGGACCGCCTACGTCACGCAGGCGTTCATCGGCCTCTTGGAGAAGAGCGCGAAAAAGACGATCGTGAACATCTCGAGCACGCTCGGGAGCATCGGCTCGGACTTTGGCGTGCAGTCGGCGTCGTACGCCATCTCGAAGGCTGCGTTGAACATGCTCGTGCGTCTCAACCCTCCTTGCTCACTTGATACGTATGTCGCTGACTCGCACTTGCTTGCACAGACGTACAAGGAGGCGAAGGAGAAGCCGGACATCACCGCAATCTCGATGTGCCCGGGCTGGCTCCAGACAGGCAAGTACAGTAGCTCGGTTTATTTGTGCAGGGGGATACTCATGCAGACCTTCAGACATGGGCGGGAAGAACGCGACTCACCCAGTCTCGGTCGGCGTGGCGGGCATCCTCAAGAAGGTCCTCTCCCTCAAGCCAGAGGACTCGGGCCAGTTCTTCAACTTCCAGGGCGAGCGCGTCCCATGGTGAATGCTAGTCGTGTCCATGTATTATTAGATGTCTCTGCATGACCATAGATTCACGCATTAGTGGAGCAGTACACACCAGCAGCCCGTCAGTAAGGCACGACTTCGTGTCTGATGACTTGAGTTGAGTGACGCGACAGTGACCTTCGCGACGGCCGTCACGGAGCTTCGTCCCCGTCGTGAACAAAGGTCCACAGGGCAGTCAACCACTGCACACACCTGTTGTGACACTCCGGTCGCTCGGGCGTACATGTGAACGCCTTCGCGGGCGTGGTCAGATGCATGATATAAATGCAGGGGAGTTTATAATATGATACGTAGCGTACACCACAGTGAAGACATGAAACTATGATCAAACTGTAGCTTTCGTGCGCAGGCAGTTCACCATGCGACAGTACTCACCGAAAACTCTTTAATGAGATATCTCAGCTTGTATGAGCAAGTGGACGGAACCGTATGTTTCGACATACTCACCAACACCCCCAGCCTTCGATCTGCAGCCCAGAGTAGCGCGGAAGCGCGTTGCAAGTCCGAGTACGCAACGACTCGTCTGCAGAAGCCGACGCGGACATGCAGTGGGCGCATATTTGCGGACCCGGACCCGTCCGCCAAAGCCAGACGTGAACGGGTGCCAGCGATAGGTCGTGGGCCATCATCGGATGCCCGGCTGCCGCCTCCCTCTCCGCCAAATGCGACCTGATCACCGCGCGAGCGAGAGAGCTGCACGTGGGGGGCTGAGTGCATCCCTCCCCGGGCACGGCCGAGCGGGCAGCGGCAACGCGCCACACATAAGTAGTCATGGTGCAGGACGTGCGATCCAAGGGCGATGCATGCTTGGTCTCCTGCGGACAAGAAGGGCAGAGCGTGGACAGGCCTTCCGTTGGAGACGGGTGCGACTGAACCTGCCATGGCACGGAACAGGAGGAATGCGGTCGGAAGGATCGAACGCGTGTCGGTTGAGCGCGCGAGTTACACAACGTTGACGGCGTCCGAAGCCCATGCGGTGACATACCGCTGACGAGAGGAGGCACAACCGTCCCATGAGCGCAGGTCGGTGGGGAAGGACTTCTTGAGACGGTCGATGGCATGCTCGAGAACATCCCGAATAGCGTACTTGTAGGCGGCGCGTATGAGGGATGCGCGAACAGGCACGGGCTGTATATGATCACCGTTGTGATAGTAGCTGTCAGCCAAAGCAATATGAGCACTCAAAATGGTGATACAAGAGAGATACCTGGACGTACTTCTCCCTGCGGAACAGAACTAGAAAGAGATGACGAAGGTCGGCCGGGTCGCCCTCGGCCGTTATCGCTGGACAGCCACCCAGTTGCTGAGTGGTCTCGTCGAGTCGCAGTCAGACTCCTCACGGAGTCTCTTACGCTGAGGGAAAGAACTGTTGTCCGTCATGTTGTAGTGAAGGGGGAAGGCGCAGGCTCGGATGGGGATGACGGCTGAGGGCGAGACGGGTAGCGGCACTTTGCGAGTGGCACCTCGCGCATATACACACGCTCGGTCACAGGCACATGACGTGTCCCCTGCGTGACGAGTCGCCTTCTCGCTGCCTATTGCTTGTAGTGATCGTTGGATCGACGGTGGAGGTTCGCAGCTCTCTCACTTGGCAAACGAGTCCGCTGCAAACCGCGCGTCAGCCCACATCAAGTATTGAGGGCCCGGCACACGAGGAGCGAGCACTCACCGCCTATTGACCTCGCACCTCATCCGACCGCTTGCGGCGCAACAGAAACTTCAGACAGAAAGTCGAGTATCTGGGCTGCAATGATAGCATGGACCGCAGAGGTCGGATGCAGGCCGTCAACGAAGATGCCACCTTCGTCCTCCGCCGGGTCCTCCTCTCGGAAACCGAAGCTCTCCGGGTCGTTGATCATTCGCGAGAACAGATGCCACGAGGACCAGATCAGCACCGTCGCGTCCGGGTGGGCGGCAGCGAACGCACGAGCAGCCTCGCCGAGCTTCGCGTTCCATGTCAGCACAGTGAACTCCGCCTTCTGTGACTTGGGACCTGTTGCGTTCTCTGAGGCACGACAGCATGCGCGGACATATAGTGACACGTACGATTGGGGAACTTGTACGTCGGCGGAACATCCACGAAGCAGAAGTTGCGTGCGCCAGCTTGATATGCCTCCTCTTGCGCGCCAAACAGCTCGTCGATGTCGTTGATGCCGACCCAGGTAAGAAAGAGCGTGTCGTCGGATGTCCAGGGTGCCCAGTCTGGGTTGGGAGCAAGCGAAGGAAGGAACTGCTGGCGTACCTGTCGCCTGACGCCATCTGCTCTCTCTCCGCCGACGGCATAGTCATATGCAAGGATAGAGCTCGTGTTGTCTCGGTGGGCGTTGACCTGGCGCACGAGATGTCCGACAAAATTGGGCTTGCCGGGTTCGCAGTACGTGATGCCAGGGAACTCGACACCGAGCGGGTTCTCCGGGGTCGGATGCGGTGACTGGGAGTCGTATCCGACGTCGCAGTAGGATGCCCCGCTGCATAATCACATTAGCACGCTGCCTTGATGTAACCACAGAGCACGTACAAAATGACAAGCCGCTTGACGGCAGCTAATCCAGGCCAATATTTCCCGACAGAGACGACGACGGACATCCTTTAAGAGGCGTACGATTACTGTCACAGCAACCCTGGAGTCTGGCGGACACCTCTTGCAGACGGGGATTGATTGGTAGATCTGTCAGGCAGTTCGTGATTGACTGTTAGATTTCAGGAGGCTTTAGCTTCAGTACTAGTGATGACCTAGTATACGGAGGAGGAGGAGCAGGGATGAGCCGAGTCGAACTTGGCGCTTCGCACTGGTGCTGTAAAGGCGCCTATGAGTTCGTGTAGCTTGACTTCTCTTTACCATGTACTAATCTCCGAGGACAGCTCATGTCCCCTGCAGCTGCTGCCCGAGCTCTGTCGTACACATCGACATGAACACACTCTCGAAGTACACACCCGCACGTTGCCTCATCTGTGACTCCGAAAAGCTACGGCGGCAACACGGCGGGGCAAAAAGCGCGAAGACATTGAAGTCATCGTCCCTGGCTATCTTGAAGTTACATACAACTCTAACGACTTCTAACGATCGCTATTGTATGTGGTCGTTAGCACGATCTGCTATGTCCGTCTGCGCCCTGCAAGTTTTCCGAGCGGTGCTGACTGCATTGCAGTGCCGATCACCGACCGGGCAATCATTGTCTCGGCTGGCCTGTAATGGTCACTACCTCCTTTCGATACTTACGAGACTCGACGATGACTTCATTCATGAGTCGGGGTCGACGTGGGCTCCCGAGGTCCAGATATATACCGCGCGCTATCTCCATTCGACCAACATACCAAACGCTTTCCTCTCCGTGACCGAGGTTAACCCACACCGCAAGCGCCATGGCAGCTAAGAAGATGACATATGGTCAGTACGCCACGTTGGAACGAGTCGTTGACGTCGAGTCACGCTGTATGCGGCGCAGTGCGATTGGGCAACTCTGGCTTGAAGGTGTCGAGGATCATCCTCGGGACTATGCAGTATGGCAACACCGACTGGCAACCTTGGGTCCTCGGCGAGAAGGAAGGTATCGAGCACATCAAGTTCGCGTACGTGTGCCTTCAGCATTTCCACAAATAGCATGCTGATCTGGCGGTGTAGGTACGACCACGGTATCACGACCTTCGATACAGCAAACGTGAGATCGCATATACTGTGCGCTTTTTCTGGAAGCTGAGACTCAGCATGCCCCGCACAGGTGTACTCGAACGGCGACAGCGAGAAGATCCTCGGCAAGGCCATCAAGCAGCTCAACCTCCCGCGCGAGGAGCTCGTCATCATGACGAAGGTCAGCTGCATCTCCACGTTCTCAAGTTTTCTTCTCCTGATAGCCACGCGCGACAGCTCTGTCTCCCCGTCCCAAGTGATCCCGGCCTCAACATCGTGGCGACGGGCAAGAATCCACAGGACGTCGGCATCATCAACCAACTCGGGCTGAACCGCAAGGTCTGTCTCGTCGATCCTCTCGTCCCTCAAACCTTGGCTGACCGATGCGTGTACTTACCACAGCACATCTTCGACTCTGTGAAGGCGAGCCTGAAGCGTCTGCAGCTGGACTACATTGATGTGCTCCAATGTACGTGGTTGGACTATATGCGGTCGCAATAGTGGCTCACCTTCCGCCTCAGGCCATCGGTTCGACTACACCACTCCAATCGAGGAGACGGTATGCTGCGTTCTGGTGGTATAGCAGAGTTTCTCTGACTGTATGCTGCTTGCAGATGCAAGCACTTCACGATGTGGTCAAGGCCGGATACGTCCGCTATATCGGCATGAGCTCCTGCTTCGCATACCAATGTGAGCGACCGCCTTCTCATCATCGCTGATATCCGACTCACCGCCGCCTCCCGTCGTCCAGTCCACCAGATGCAGAGTGAGTCCCGCCCAACAAGCCGGAAGGAGCGCACCCTTTCGAGACTGACTCGCACACGCAGACTACGCGATCACGCACAACCTCACCCCCTTCATCTCCATGCAGAACCACTACAGCCTCGTCTACCGCGAAGAAGAACGCGAGATGTTCCCGACGCTGAAGCTGTTCGGGGTCGGGTCCATTCCGTGGTCCCCGCTCGCTCGCGGCCTCCTCACGCGCCCCGTCGGCGCCGAGTCGAAGCGGGGGAACGTTGACTGGTTCATCGGCCGGTACCAGAACCAGGCTACCGTCGACATCGTCTCTCGGTGCGTTCTCGCATCTACGCAAGTCCTGACGCGCTGCTGATGCGCATTTGGGTGTGACAGGGTGGAGGAGCTCGCGAAGAAGAAAGGCGTCAGCATGGCGCAGGTTGCTATCGCGTGGGTCCTCTCGAAGCCGCATGTCACGGCGCCCATCGTCGGTACGACCAGTCTTACGAACCTGGAGGACATCCTTGGTAAGCAGGACGCTCGGCAGTAGATTTTAGTGGATACTTACGCCTCGCTCACAGGTGGTCTGGACGTCGAGCTCACCGAGGAGGAAGTCAAGCACCTCGAGGAGCCGTACAAGCCGATGGCTATAACCGGTCACGTCTAAGCTGCTGTCGTTCAGACACGATCTGCACTAGACCTGTACGTATGCTCGACGCTCGCAATTAATGAAGTGTCCCTTCGTGAACCCACTTTGCGTCCGCGAAGCGCCTGCGTGATGAGAAAGCGGAGGGCTTGTGGTTGAAGACATTCCTGAACCTTATTCGACCATGACGCACGATGTGAACGCGTTATGGCCGACGGCATTCTGCGCTTCCATGAGACTATATATACTGCAGCTCTAGCAAACTATTTCCACATCCCTCTCCCCTTTCCACCTCATCCAGCCTCCTCACAGCTCACAGCTCACGCGACAGACGCGATGCCAGCCAAGATGCCTTACGGTAAACTGGAAAGCTCAACCGAGTGTCGCACTCAACTGACGACGTTATTGTTCTTATCGCAGTCCGACTCGGGACCTCCGGTCTCAAGGTCTCCAAGATCATCCTGGGTACGATGCAGTACGGCAGCCCCGCCTGGCAGGAATGGGTCCTCGGCGAGGAGGAGGCCATCAAGCACATCAAATACGCGTACGTTGGGCAGATCGCAGACTGAGATAACAGGCCGAACGGCTCACGCTCTGCGCAGATATGACCACGGGATCCAGACCTTCGACACCGCGAACGTCAGTGGCAACTTACAAGCCGAGCGTCGCCGTGCGGCGCGTTCTCGTGACTCGCATACACTGACGCACTATCGTCGCAACTGCAGGTGTACTCGAATGGGCTTTCTGAGGTCGCCCTTGGGAAGGCGATCAAGGAGCTCAAGCTCCCGCGCGACGAACTCGTGATCATGACCAAGGTAGGTGGCGTCGCATCGAGCTGTATGGGAGGCGACCGCGCGAATGCTCACGCTGTCGTCCTCGAAGGTCTACAACCCCGTCCCGAGCGATCCCTCTTTGAATCTCGTGGCGCTGGGCAAGAAGCCGGTAGAGGTCGGTATCATCAACCAGCACGGGCTGAACAGGAAGGTAAGTAGATGCATCCGCCGCCCGTCGTCGATCCCCGAAGTAGCTGAACCTTCTTGGCGACGGTAGCATATATTCGACTCGGTCAAGGCGAGTTTGAAGCGCTTGCAGCTCGATTACATCGACGTCCTTCAGTGTGCGTGGCTGGTTTCCCCGTGCTGAGCGTGGACTTGACGCACGCTCTTGCTAGGCCATCGCTTTGACTACAACACCCCGATTGAGGAGACCGTAAGTCTGGGGTCTGCCGCGGGTGTGACATGTCTTTCTTAACGTACCGCCTTCCAGATGCAAGCTCTTCACGACGTCGTCCAGGCAGGCTGGGTCCGGTACATCGGGATGAGCTCCTGCTACGCGTACCAGTGTGAGTCTCGTGCGCACTTCTCAGACAGACTCCTCGACTCACCGATGCCCATACCGCTCAGTCCACCAGATGCAGAGTGAGTCGGTCGCAGCGATGATGTATAAGACAAAACTCACCACGCCCGCAGACTACGCGATCACGCACAACCTGACCCCCTTCATCTCGATGCAGAATCACTATAGCCTGGTGTACCGTGAGGAGGAGCGGGAGATGTTCCCGACGCTGAAGCTCTTTGGAGTAGGGTCCATCCCGTGGTCCCCGCTCGCCCGCGGCCTTCTGACCAGGCCGATCGATCAGGCATCCAAGCGAGGCAATACTGACTGGTCAGACCATCTGTTCATTTGTCTGCCTTTGCGTCGGTCGCTGACGCGCGAATCAACGAAATAGGTTCATCGGGCGGTACAAGAACGAGTCCACTGCGACCATCGTGTCTCGGTCAGTACTCGGATACTCACTCGTGCAATCCCAGTCTAACTGCTGACTTACCGTGTGTCATGGTACAGAGTCGAAGAGATTGCGAAGAAGAAGGGTGTCAGTATGGCGCAGATCGCCATCGCCTGGATCCTCGCGAAGCCGGATGTGACCGCACCGATCGTCGGCACGACGAGCCTGGACAACCTTCAGGACATCTTGGGTGAGTACTTCGCTATCGTCCAGGGGCAGAATGGCTGCTGACAAGGCTGTCTGCAGGCGGTCTTGAAGTCGAGTTGTCCGACGAGGAGGTCAAGTATCTGGAGGAGGCATACAAGCCGATGGCTATCACCGGTCACGTCTGAGCGTATTCCTGCGTGGATTGTAGATTACCAGCTGGCCGCCTTGGATGGGTCGCGATGAATGGTTAGATGGAACCTGAGTAGCATCTTGTTGTGAGGAAAGACTGAGGTGTGATTCGGACCGGGTACCAGCTGGTTATCAGGCCCAATAATAAGTACTTGGTTCAGATCTTCTTAGTTCAGGTTCAATCAATCTGGTTCATTTTGGTTCAGGTGTTCGGACCCGAGCTGTTCTTTGGCGCTGACACGGATGCAAGCTTGACTTTTGACCCCCATGTCTCGGTTGTCCTTGTTCATGCATTCATGGCTCAGAATCGCCACAGACTTACAGACACGAAAGAGCGCAGAGTGACCTGCTAGCCGGGCGTCGAAGGCCTTGGCCGATCGGGCTATGGAGATAAGTAGCACACGCCCACACGCCAGCTGCGCGTGCGTATATCGTGCACTGGGAGTGGGGTTCTTCGTATACCCGGGGTTCAGGTGACGAGGTCTCGACGAGCAGATATATATGCGCTGTGCGGAAGTGGCCATAAGTAGCCGCTATACTTACGTTGCCTCCCACTGGCCAACCTCTGAATCCCACGCCCAAGTCGAGCGCAGCTATCTATCGTTCCGCGTTGCAGCCTCCAGGAATCAGAACGCAATAAGACACCATGGCTAGCAAGAAGATGACCTACGGTATGGATTATGGGTGGTGGCTTCGCTGAACGTGTTGCTGATATGAGGCATTGCTCTAGTACGGCTTGGGAACTCCGGCCTCAAGGTGTCCAGGATCATCCTGGGATGCATGTCATACGGTGACCCTCGCTGGCAGGCCTGGGTGCTTCCCGAGGAGGAGGCCGTCAAGCACATCAAATTCGCGTATGTATACGTCTAGCTCAGACGTGGCGGTGTATGGGTTCGAGTGGTGTTGCTTGCTTATCGCCGTTTGTAGGTATGACCATGGGATCACGACGTTCGACACTGCGAACGTGAGTCCCCCGTAGACATATGTGGACGATCGGGGGTGCTGATGGGTGCGATCTTGCAGGTATACTCCCATGGACAGTCTGAGATCATCCTCGGGAAGGCGATCAAGCAGTACGAGTTGCCTCGCGACGAGCTCGTCGTCTTGACGAAGGTGTGTGCCAATGTTGTGTGCACATTGCGGACTGACTCGGGCTGAGTCGCACTCATCATCGTGCAGGTGTACTTCCCGGTCTCGAAAGATCCTGGCGTGCCAATCCCCCAGAACCCGGAAGAGGCGGGAATCATCAACCAGCACGGTCTCAATCGCAAGGTGGGGCATTTTTTATGTGCGTGTTGACGTAGCTCACGGTGTGCGGCTTGTCGTTAGCACATTTTCGATTCCGTCAAGGCCAGTCTCAAGCGCCTCCAGCTGGACTACATCGATGTCTTGCAGTGTAAGTCGCCTGCGTTCATATGGAAAGTGACATGACTGAGGGATGCGAAAATAGGTCATCGCTTCGACTACACGACTCCGATCGAGGAGACGGTGCGCAGCAGATAACAGGGAGGCTTCCACAGCAGCTGAATCGGTTCGCAGATGCAAGCCCTGCATGACGTCGTGAAGGCCGGCTACGTTCGGTACATCGGCATGAGCTCGTGCCATGCCTACCAGTGTGAGTCTGCCTTTCTCCCAAGCTCGTGTGCACGACGCTGACCGCGGCCCTTCCTAGTCCACCAGATGCAGAGTCAGTATGCTGTCGTATTTGAGATCGCTTCGATGCCCTGATGTCCTCGCAGACTACGCCATCAACAATAACCTCACGCCGTTCATCTCTATGCAAAACCACTACAGCCTCATCTACCGCGAGGAAGAGCGTGAGATGTTCCCGACCTTGAAGGTATGTCTTTCCTCTTGCAACACTGCGCCGGGGTGCTGAAATGGAAGTTCTAGATGTTCGGCGTCGGATCTATCCCGTGGTCTCCTCTCGGCCGTGGCTTGCTCACGCGTCCTCCTGGGCAAGACTCGACCAGAGAGAACTCCGACAGGTGAGCTTCGCTGCCGCTGAGGATCACCATCCCAGCCTGATAGTACTACAGGATGATGGCGCGCCATAAGAACGACGTCGTTCCCGTTATCAGGACTCGGTCAGTTCTCGCACATACAGCTTCCACCATCCAGAGTTGCTGACGATCCTTTCATTCTAGCGTCGAGGAGCTCTCGAAGCGCAAGGGCGTGAGCATGGCTCAAATTTCCCTCGCGTGGATCCTCTCGAAGCCTGGAGTCACCGCGCCCATCGTCGGCACCACGAGCCTCGAGAAGCTTCAGGATCTCCTGGCTGCGCTCGACGTGAAGCTGTCCGAAGAGGACGTGAAATTCTTGGAGGAAGAGTACAAACCGCTGCCTGTCGCGGGTCATGTTTGATTTCTCGGAATGATTCCACGAAATGTACGATATGCTGGCGGCGCAGGGTAGTCCTTCAAGATTTGCCCTTCTATGATGCGTAAAGCAACCGACTTATCGATTGAGCGTGTGCATACGTATCTGACAGGTGTGCGTCAGGCCCATACAGCAGTATGTTTACGTTCATCTTCAGGGATCGTTGACGATGGAAGCTCGATGGAAACCTGCAGAAGGGCTCGCCGGCCCTGACCCACACTACAATCCGAGCGCTAATCTGGCCGGAGGTACAGTTTGCCAAGTTTCGTACGTGACTCTTGTCGTATCGTGGGCTGCCTAGGGGAGACAAGTACGTGACGCCATCGTCACTCTTTTCGTCTTCGATTCCTCAACTCTTTGAAAGAGACCTTGCCAGCACTGTGGACTGGGACTCTATTATGCGCCACGAAGAACGACGAATATCCCCAACTCTGTGCATCAGCGCAGGAGACTTCAAGATACTCGGAGTCGACTCAATCCTGGCAATGGATGCACAGTATGGTCGTCTTGAACCGAAAGGCAGTTATAGTACGACTAAGTATCTGTGAGTTGCGCTCTCGATGAGATGCTAGCTCACCACTGACGTCGGGCTGCCAGGCCACCAGACGGAATCGGCAAGCACCCACTGGACGTCCGAGCACGTATATAATGACCCCGCTACTGCCAGTGGTTAACAGGCAACAAGCAGCCGCTTGTCTTCTCTGCCCCAGTCATCCGCTCTTAAGTACCCTCATACTCTGCACGATGTCCATAGTCGCGAACAAGATGAAGTATGGTTAGTGCATGGCCGGACGCTGCGCTGTCTGTCGACTTATGCTCATTGCTGATGGCTTTACCTGTTTGTTTTTCGCCATAGTGCGCCTTGGAAACTCGGGTCTCAAGGTATCCAAGATCATCCTCGGCACCGCGCTGTGGGGCAACCCGAAGTTCCTCCCCTGGGCCACCATCGACGAGGAGGCCGCTACTGCCCAGGTCAAGCTCGCGTGAGTCAGCAGTCACGTTCCTTCTCAGATTCTCTGGGTTCTTATCAGGACGACGTCTTCCCAGATATGAGCACGGCATACAGACCTTTGACACCGCCAACGTGAGTCGCTCGCATGACCAGTGCCTGCTCGACCGTCGTGCTGACCATAAGTTGCAGATCTATTCGATGGGTTTGGCCGAGAGATACCTCGGGAATGCTATCCGGAAGCTGAACCTCCCGCGAGAGGAGCTGGTCATCATGACCAAGGTATGCCGTCCATTTCCACCGCGCCGAGAGCACTGAGCGAACTGTGCGTCGTCAGATCGGTCTCCCGTTCGTCTCGCTCGACGATCCCAACGCGCACAAGAAGTACGCGGACCCCGAGCGCAACGGGATCGTCAACCAGCGCGGCCTCAACCGCAAGGTCAGTGCGCTCTCTGTTAATCCTGACGCCGCCCACATGCTGGCTCGCAGTACATCTTCGACGCGGTCAAGGCAGCCCTAGCGCGGATGCAGCTGGAATATATCGATGTCCTACAGTGTGAGTTCCTTCCAACCTTTACAAGAGTCGGCGCGTCGTTTACGTGCTCTGCTTATGATAGGCCATCGCTTCGACCCTACTACCCCGGTTGAGGAGACGGTGTGTATCTCTGTTGTTCAGCCCGTCGCCTCGGAGAGTCATGTTGTGGTTTCAGATGCGGGCTCTACACGATGTTGTCCAAGCGGGGTACGTACGGTATATCGGGATGAGCTCATGCTGGGCCTACCAGTGTACGTCGCGCGGAGCTGCGTGTATGCGCATGTGCTAACCGCAATTCGATCACCCAGTCCAGGCTATGCAGAGTCAGCTCCTATTCAGCTACCCTGCTGCAACGTAACGCTGACAGCGGCGCACAGATTATGCGGTCAAGAACAACCTGACCCCGTTCATCTCCATGCAGAACCACTACAACCTCCTCTACCGTGAGGAGGAGCGCGAGATGTTTCCTACTCTGAAGGTGAGTCACTGTGTGTCACATCGCCGGTCGCGTCTGACTTACTCGGGGTGTCAGATGCTGGGAGTCGGGTCCTTGCCCTGGTCGCCTCTTGCCAAGGGTCTTCTCACCCGCCCGCTCAGTGCGCAGGCTACTACTATCAGGGGCAAGGGAGACCCGTGAGATGTTTATTGCTGAGTACAGCTACGCCAGACCGTGCTGAAATGACTCCCAGATCTCTCGAGAAGTACAAGAGCGCCGCTACGCAGGCTATCGTCGATCGGTATGTACCTCTTCAGTATACCCACTCCGGACAGTCCGCAGAGACCGACATTGACGATTACACGCTGTATAGTGTTGAGGAGCTTGCGAAGAAGAAGGGCGTGAACATGGCGCAGATCAGTCTCGCGTGGCTGATGCACAAGGAAGGCGTCACCGCGCCAGTCGTCGGTCCGACCAGCCTGGAGAAGCTCCAGGACCTCATTGGTGAGCTTTTGCACCCGATTGTAGTATGTGAATATCTGTTGACTGGATGTGCGTATAGGGAGCGTCGACGTTGTTCTCAACGACGAGGAGATGCGCTCTCTCGAGGAACCCTATGTGCCGGTACCCATCTTCGGGCATTCTTAGAGCGAGGCGATTGTCATCTAACCCCAGTACCTATCACCGGCATCTATCCGGCTTTGTGTCTTGGAATATTTACTTGTCGTGCAATGCGATCGAAAATTCCCATTTTTTATGGCATCGGGCCTCTCCAGGGTTCGTAAGACGAGTTTGGCCTTGTTTGTCAAGAGCCCCATCAAAATTACCTAGCTAGGCAGAATCGGATAAGCTGTCGACTCTCAAATCACTTGGACTTCGACTGCCACCACCAACATCCTGATGACCCTTCGAAGTCAAGAATGACAGGGTGTTTGTTCGCCCTCACTTATCCTGCTGAACGACCAACATGAACGCAGGAAGTGCTGCAAACCTGTCACACGCTCTTCCCATGGTAAGCCACGAGCAGTCTTATCATATTACTTATACCCAGGCGCGATGAAGGAGACTTTGAGCATGATAACAGCCGCTATCGCTATCCCGACCGGTGTATATGTCATTGCGCCCACTACGTCAGTATTGAACGCAACGGGTACGTGTACGTCCAACGGCGCTGGCGGGACGCCGCGTTCCCACCGATGCCGACAAAACCTTGTTTTCCGGCATCTAGCAGGTCGCACGCTAGGTCCAAGTTGGTATTTCCTGTCCTTGTACTTGGTGGTAACAACACGCATGAAAGCGTCAAGTGTGTGTGCCACGTCAGGCTAGGACAGCCACTACTCAGCGCGTCCCTCTACGGGCGTCGAAGTGCCCATCTGAAAGTGACATCTTGGTTCCTGAAGAACCCGTGAGTTTTCGAAGCCAATGGGCGTTGTCAGCTGAATTTGACTGGTGTATTCTTAGCCATACCGCTCACAGGCCCTGAGGATCCCAGCTTATATACCCCTTGACCTGCAGACGTCGCCCGTCAGAGCGAACTCAATCCGCTCAGAGAACCCTGCAGGCTCACACGATGGCGCCGAAGATGCAATACGGTGCGCATCTATGTGTTATGCGCCCCTGTTCGCCATGTACTGATGCCATGTCGGCTCCACGCAGTTCGTCTGGGAAACTCGGGACTGAAGGTGTCCAGGATCATCCTTGGGTGCATGTCGTACGGCTCGCCCGAATGGCAAAGTTGGGTCCTTCCCGAAGAGGAGGCAATCAAGCATATCAAGTTCGCGTACGTGATCCGCGTCGACGTGACCTTCTGAGTGTCTGGTCTATTGCTGATGCCAATGTTATCAGATACGACCACGGCATCCAAACCTTCGACACTGCGGATGTGAGGCACCGTTCGGTCTCCGCTTCGCGCGGGCTCTGACCGAGTCTGTCGACAGGTGTACTCGAACGGGCTGTCTGAGATTATCCTCGGCAACGCGATCAAGAAGTTGGAGCTTCCCCGTGACGAGCTGGTCATCATGACGAAGGTACTAAGTGCCTCCCTAAACCGTTGTGTACTATGGCTGATCGTCTCTGCAGCTCTTCAGCCCCGTATTGAAGGAGTATGGTATGAACCTGTGGGCCACGGGCAAGACACCGGAAGAACTCGGGGTCATCAACCAGAAGGGACTGAACCGCAAGGTGCGCGTCTTCTCCAGCCCCGATGCGCTCCGCAGCTCATGGTCGAACAACCTCGTAGCATATCTTCGACTCAGTTCAGGCCAGTCTTAAGCGCCTGCAAGTCGACCACATTGATCTTCTCCAATGTGCGTTCGTGGACAAGCTCTCAAGAGAGTCGCGTTGCTGAATCCTAACGTTTGCTAGGTCACCGCTTCGACCCAGACACGCCGATTGAGGAGATAGTGCGTTCTTGCTGTACGCATGTAGGGACTGTCAACTGACTTTATTGCCAGATGCAAGCTCTTCATGACGTCGTCAAGGCCGGCTGGGTTCGCTATATCGGAATGAGCTCATGCTGGGCGTACCAATGTGAGTCCTTCGTCTCAGCGACCTGAAGAATCGGATATTGACGGAGCCGGGTCTTCTAGTCCACGCCATGCAGAGTATGTCGGCCGCCGCGAGCGTATCATACAAACCTCCCGCACTGACCACGCGCATTCGCAGACTACGCTATCACGCATAACCTCACGCCCTTCGTGTCTATGCAGAACCACTACAGCTTGCTCTACCGCGAAGAGGAGCGCGAGATGTTCCCGACGCTCAAGGTCAGTCTAACTGTTGTGTACCTCAAGCGATGAACATCTCATGCTGCCGGACTTATCAGCTGTTCGGGGTCGGCTCGATCCCTTGGTCGCCCCTCGGACGAGGGATGCTCACGCGCACAGTCCGCGACGCGACGCTCCGTGGCAAGACGGATCGGTACTCGACTACCTTCGACATCCCGTTCCTGGACGCTTTGACCACCAGGTGCGCTATACCATACTTCTATGTTTCCATCACCGCGATATCCGTTAACCACCGCCGTCCAGGATCGACGAGGTTGCGAAGAAGAAGGGCGTCAGCATGGCGCAGATTTCGCTGGCATGGATGCTCACGAAGCCCGGCGTGACGGCGCCCATCATTGGGACGACGAGTCTGTCCAACCTCGAGGACATCCTTGGTATGTCTTTCAGCTTTTGCTCGTGCGTAGAGGGAAGGCTGATGCTCGCTTCTACCAAGGCTGCCTCGACGTCACCCTCACTGAGGAGGAGGTGAAGTACCTCGAGGAGCCGTACCGGCCTAACAAGGTCATCGGACATTTCTGAAGAAGCGAGACTATGTATAAGAAGCTATAAGATGGCGTCGGTATGTTACTTGTTACATCACAGTGAGGACTTCTTGGCTGCGTTGTTGCGGTCTCTCCTGAACCGATGCTTGTGCACGAAGGTCCGTGTGCCAGAAGCTCGTTATCTTCCGTTGATCGGGAGATTTGTTCTATCCACTCACGGGCAGATGCGTGTCTAAGTAGTGGATGTGTTTCGTGGAGTCAAGTCGGAGCTGTGTATCACATTCTGACCGGCTGAAGAAAGGTTGAACGATATCCTAGAGACTGCGAGTTTCGTTTCTAGGCTTAGGATGATTGCTAAGTTTTTTCTGACTTCCCCGGTCGCAGTGGACAACGCGGTCCGTAGAACGAGTTTGGTCTTGTTTGGCAGGAGCTTCATCAAAACTGCCTAAAGTGGCACAAGTGCCCGATTCGAGGTTGACCCCCGCCTCATCGACGCGCACCACTGTTGCCCGACCAGCGAAGCCATTCCGCCCCCTATATGGCTCAAATTGGACGCAGATCTGACGTGAGTGTGTCACTGTAGATGCCGTCACCAGCAATTGATTCGCACATGGCGTCCCACTTTACTGGGCGACTGGCAGACCACAGTCAGGCCACTCGTTGAAGCATTGTCAGGGTCTTCAGCGTCGCCTTGGCAGGACTGCCGATACAATTCGGGGTATAGTAATAATAATGTCTCACACAGAGTTGAATACCGGCATTCCGGTGGGCCATGGCCCATCATGTCTTTCGCCAAGCAAAGTCGGAGACTGTGTGGGTTATCTATCGGCTGAATGTTTGGTCTAGTACTGATAGCGTTCCCGCATATACTTATAGCTCCGCTGTTGATCCTCACCCCAGAAATCTCAGCACTCGCGCGATGGCACCCAAGATGCAGTACGGTGAGCAGCTCCTCTACCGTCCCCGGTGTGCGGTGCTACATCATCAATGCGCAGTTCGTCTCGGAAACTCCGGTCTCAAGGTGTCGAGGATCATCCTGGGGTGTATGTCGTACGGCTCTCCGGAGTGGCAGAGCTGGGTTCTCCCTGAGGAAGAGGCGATAAAGCACATCAAGTTTGCGTACGTGTTGCGCGTCGATTCAGAGTGGCCGAGCTCCTATTAAGTAACTATCAGATACGACCATGGTATCCAAACTTTCGACACGGCGAACGTAGGGCACATTCACACCTCGACATGACTCACGTCCTAAGCGATTCTACGTGCAGATGTACTCGAACGGTCTCTCTGAGATCGTGCTCGGGAATGCCATCAAGAGGCTGGAGCTTCCCCGCGAGGAGCTCGTGATCATGACAAAGGTATGAGCCCTCCTGAGAAACTCGTGAACCAATCATGATTGATCGTCCCCGCAGCTCTACAGTCCCGTCATGAAGGAGTATGGCACGAACCTGTTCCATACCGGTCAAAAGCCCGAGGACCTTGGGGTCATCATTCAGAAGGGGCTGAACCGCAAGGTGCTTACTTCCGGCCTCCATTCGCGCCGCGGACAAGTGTTCACGCCTCTTTCGCAGCACATCTTCGACTCGGTCCAGGCTAGCCTGAAGCGCCTTCAGGTTGACTACATCGACCTTCTCCAGTGTGAGTTCGGGATTGGACCCGCGCGGGAGTGACGTTAACCATTCGGACAGGTCACCGTTTCGACTATGATACGCCGATCGAGGAGACGGTACGTGTCTATCGTGCCCATATAGGCATCCTAGCTGACTCCGTGGCACAGATGCAAGCTCTCCATGACGTTGTAAAGGCCGGATGGGTTCGGTACATCGGAATGAGTT
Organism: Lentinus brumalis; assembly: GCA_001792895.1. NCBI lineage: Eukaryota > Fungi > Basidiomycota > Agaricomycetes > Polyporales > Polyporaceae > Lentinus > Lentinus brumalis. The sequence goes on along the minus strand of MARA01000051.1, from coordinate 214,524 downwards.
CATGCTGGGCGTACCAATGTGAGTGACGCCGTTGGTGACCTGCAGGATGCAAGCTGACCGAGTTTCATCCCCTAGTCCACGCCATGCAGAGTACGTGGTGTACAATCGCATCGTTTCAATTTCGACTGACCGCGCGAACTGGCAGACTACGCCATCACGCACAACCTCACACCCTTCGTCTCCATGCAGAACCACTACAGTCTGCTCAACCGCGAGGAAGAGCGCGAGATGTTCCCGACGCTCAAGGTGAGCCCTGGGCGTGCGCTCTCTAAGCGAATGCATCTCACGCTGCGGGATCCACTTATCAGCTGTTCGGGGTCGGCTCAATCCCATGGTCCCCTCTCGCCCGCGGGTTGCTTACGCGCACCGTGCGGGATGCCAGCACCCGTGGTAAGACCGATCGGTACTCGGTCATCTTCGACATGCCGTTCCTGGACGCTCTCACCACCCGGTAAGCTACGCTGCTGTGCCTTTATAGCTCGACAGCGTCATCGAGCTCACTCGTCCCGCAGGATTGACGAGATTGCTAAGAAGAAGGGCGTGAGCATGGCACAGATCTCCTTGGCGTGGGCTCTCTCGAAGCCGGGCGTGACGGCGCCCATCATCGGCACAACCAGTCTGACCAACCTGGAGGACATCCTAGGTAGGTCTTCCAGCTCTCCCTCTCGCGTTGAGGGGATGCTGATGCTCACTTCATCCAAGGCTGCCTCGACGTGACATTGACTGAGGAGGAGGTGAAGTACCTCGAGGAGCCGTACCAGCCTAGCAAGGTCATCGGATATTCATGAGGAACCGAGAAGGCTGTAGACGACCTCGGTATGTGACCTTTGCAACCACAGTGGGGACTATCTGGCCACATCACTCATTCGGCATAGCAGGAACCTGTGATAGGCACATGTGCGAGACCGCAACTCTGCGGATCTCCGTGTGGCGGCTGACGGGCCGCTGCCCTTGATCGCGGAGGAGTCTTATAGTCACCGGCAGTAGTCCACTAGCTTCTGTCTGATAATCCAGGTCGCAGCGGCAATTTGATTAAGTATGGACATCACAATAGATCGCGGGTTCGTAGGACGAGTTTGGCTCTGTTTGGCAAGAGCTTCATCAAAATTGCCTAAAATGTCCACGTCCGGAACGGACGCGGGCGCCCGCTTCGAAGTTGACTACGACCAGCACTGCCGCTACCAGTACTTCGCACACACCACGATCTCCGCGCTAGTGTCGCCGACGGTCTCTAGCTAGATGGGAGAGTACTCGGGCAACATTGAGAGTGGTGGCGTCGATCGCAAGCTACGTATATCATCCGCCCGTCACGCGCGTCGCGCACCGTTTCCCGACCGGCGAATACCCTCGAATACCATACCGCCGGACCCGCCCCCTACGTCAGAAATGAACGCAGACAGACGCAGACCTGAGCGTGTACATCAGACGGCGGGGGCCGTGTTCGATATTCCCATCGTGACCTTGTGGCGTCCCACTGTGGGGCACTTTTGCTGCTGCAATCTAACACTGACAGGAATCCGGATTCCGGTTGTATATACTGTCGCTCTGACAGATTTGTTGTATAATACTCAGGGCTACATCGACTTTCTCCGAGCGGAGTATAGCTTTTGCTTATCGTATATTCGGAAACCAGGTGGGTTATCAGTCGTGCCAGTGATCTAGTCAGCTAGTGTTACCGTTCCCAGGGGTCGAGCAGCATATATAGCCCCGCTGGCAACCTTGCCCCTGATCTAACGACCAGTATTCCAGCTCCTCACTCGCACAATGGCACCCAAGATGCAGTATGGTGAGCAGTCTCCCTATTGTCGCTGGTCTGCATTACTTATCTCAATTTCAATGCGCAGTTCGTCTCGGAAACTCCGGATTGAAGGTGTCGAGGATTATCCTCGGGTGCATGTCGTACGGCTCGCCCGAGTGGCAGAGCTGGGTTCTCCCTGAAGAGGAGGCAATTAAGCACATCAAATTCGCGTACGTGATTTGCGTTGATTTAGAGTGCCCGATCTTCTATTGATGACGGAACCCTATCAGGTACGACCACGGCATTCAAACCTTCGACACGGCGAATGTAAGGCTTATCTGCATGCCGCTATTCCTCACGTGATGAACCATCTTACGTGCAGGTCTACTCGAACGGTCTCTCTGAGATCATTCTCGGGAACGCCATCAAGAAGTTGGAGCTTCCCCGCGAGGAGCTCGTTATCATGACGAAGGTACGGACTCTTCAGTGACTCATGAATTAGGGCTGATCGGCCCCGCAGCTCTACAGCCCAGTTATGAAGGAGTACGGCACGAACATCTGGTATACCGGTCAGAAACCCGAAGACCTCGGAGTCATCAACCAGAAGGGGCTGAACCGCAAGGTATGTACGATTCTATCCGTGCCCCGAACGAGCGTTCACATCTTTCGCAGCATATCTTCGACTCGGTCCAGGCTAGCCTGAAGCGCCTGCAAGTCGACTATATCGACCTTCTCCAATGTGCGCTCACAAACGAACCTTCCCGGGAGTGACACTGACTGCTTCGACAGGTCACCGCTTCGACTACGATACGCCTATCGAGGAGACGGTACGTCTTGAGCGTGCGCATAGGGGCGCACTAGGCTGACTGTGGCCCAGATGCAAGCTCTCCATGACGTCGTCAAGGCCGGCTGGGTTCGGTACATCGGCATGAGCTCGTGCTGGGCGTACCAATGTGAGTCGCCCGCTCGATGTGACATGATGAATATTGAGACTGACTGTGCCTGCTCCTGTAGTCCACGCCATGCAGAGTACGTCGTGCGCAGCGAACGCGTGTAGGAACATGTACTGACCATGCGCACTGACAGACTACGCCATCACGCACAACCTCACGCCCTTCGTCTCCATGCAGAACCACTACAGCTTGCTCTACCGCGAGGAGGAGCGCGAGATGTTCCCGACGCTCAAGGTGAGCCCCGTGCGTGCACTCTCTACGAAGTATCTCACGCAAGGTCGTGTCTCAGCTGTTCGGCGTCGGCTCGATCCCTTGGTCCCCGCTCGGCCGTGGTCTGCTCACGCGCACCGTGCGCGATGCCACCACCCGCGGCAAGACGGACCTGTTCTCGAACAGCTACGACATGCCGTTCCTGGATACTCTCACCAGCAGGTCAGTCATGCCGCCGTGCGACGGTCGATTTCCACCAGTGCCCTTGACTGACTCACGAGTGCAGAATCGACGAGATCGCGAAGAAGAAGGGCGTCAGCATGGCGCAGATATCTCTGGCGTGGATGCTCACGAAGCCAGGCGTGACGGCGCCCATCATCGGGACGACGAGCCTGTCCAACCTCGAGGACATCCTTGGTGAGTTTTCAGCCTTCGTTCTCTTGTGGGGTGGGATAGCGGTGCTGACTCGGGGTTCGTCCAAGGTTGTCTCGACGTCACGCTGACTGAGGAGGAGGTCAAGTACCTCGAGGAGCCGTACCAGCCGAGCAAGATCAGCGGGCACGTCTGAGGCAAGCATCAGAAGCCTGGACGATGTTGGTATGTTGGTATCTATGACTACGACACCACCTACTTGATCGCTCACTCGGAATATAGAGGGACATCGGTTGTGATGTACCTAGGCCTTTTGCACGCACCCCTCACGGAGGATCGTGAAGCGGCTAGTGACTCGTCCGCTGGTGTTGACCGTCGAGGTCGGCTACCAGCTCACGAGCAGTACCTCTGATGTCCATGTAAGTAGCAAATACCATCCGCGATATAAATTGGACTTTGGCTGCGATGCTATGACGCGGTGTTTTGCAAGGCAGACACGAGACCGATGACACTGCGCCGGCAATTTTCACAGCTCTATTGTGTCGCTTGGCGGAATGCCGGGCATGTTTCCTTAACACAGCCAGCACATCGGTCTGATGTCATCGCTCGGAACGGCGAGCCGCTGAATCGAAGTACAACGCCGGCGGCGTTGGTTAACCTAGAGATCATACATTGCACAGCTAGATCTTGGAGGCAGGGTACGTATCTCCGTTGCCGCATTCGGTTGCGACGTGCAGACAGACGAAGCCACTCCGAAATGTGGCAGCGGACGCCTCCGTTCTCTCACTACTACCGACAGTCTTCAACTTGTCATCTCGCGGAAAGTCAACTGGCGTCCGGTAGTTGTTTTATAGTGCCGTATGAGACCGGACGCCCGGCCGTGCATGGAAGAACTACAGTACGTACTTTAACTCATATTAGGCGCACACGTCTCTCCGAATCTCCGATTGCCCGAGCTTCGGGATATATATGATCAATACCGCACTACTCATGAAACCATCCGGCCTCGATCATAGCGAGAGGGGACTGTGTAGTCGGTCATGCCGGACACGCAAGGGGCGTCGTCAGCTCACTCGCCCGTGCCGTCTGCAGGCATCCCTTGGTGTATATAAGGCAAGGGTTGAGGAGACAGGAGAAGTCACCAACCGCAACTCATTCACACCATGTCTCCCAAGATGCAGTACGGTGAGCAGTACTCTTTCTTGCCCTCGGGGATGCATGCTGACGCGGCTCCGATGTATAGTTCGGCTGGGAAATAGTGGACTGAAGGTGTCCAGGATCATTCTTGGATGCATGTCGTACGGCGATCCGAACTGGGAGAAATGGGTCCTCAGCGAAGAGGAAGGCATGAAGCATATCAAGTTCGCGTGCGTAGCTTGCGGCCGCTCGTATATTGACCTCGTCCTGACGCTCCTGTTGTCCTCCCTGCCCCGGGCCCGGGTGCACTTTGCAGATATGACCACGGCATCACGACGTTCGACACAGCGGATGTGAGCACACTCTTGCATGCAACCGTGTAGTGTCCTGACAGAAAACTTGACTCTTGGTTACGCAGGTATACTCTAACGGTCTCTCCGAGGTCATTCTCGGAAACGCCATCAAGAAGTTCGACCTTCCCCGTGACGAGCTTGTGATCATGACGAAGGTATCGTATCGTCCCCTCTCTGCAGCGACGAACCGTCATTCACCTTCATCTGAGCGCAGCTTTGCGGTGCCGTCTCAAAGACTTACGGTACGAACATATACGCCGAGGGTAAGACGCCGGAGGAAGTCGGGATCATCAACCAGAAGGGACTCAACCGGAAGGTGCGCATCGTCACCACGCCCGGCGCATTGAGTACTACCTTCGGATGGTCGCACTGACGCTGTCGCAGCACATCTTCGACGCCGTGCAAGCCAGCCTCAAGCGTCTGCAGGTGGACCACATCGACGTCCTCCAATGTGCGCTCGAGTCTACTCAATGTCCTTCGGGAGTAACGTCCGCTGACTCGCCATACAGGCCATCGCTTCGACAACGACACACCCATCGAAGAAACGGCGCGTCCCTAGCCCATCCTGTGCTTGCGTCCAGCTAACGAATTTGGGGTATCACTGTTCAGATGCAAGCTCTTCACGACGTCGTCAAGGCCGGCTGGGTGCGCTACATCGGAATGAGTTCGTGTTGGGCATACCAATGTACGTCCTCTCGCTACATCGCTCAGACGACGGTACTGGAGTTAGCACTAACGCTGCCCATCCTCCAGTCCACGCCATGCAGAGTACGTCGCTTCCAGCCACCGCGTCACAGACACCCCCACTTATCGCGCAAACCTGCAGACTACGCCATCACCCACAATCTCACGCCGTTTGTCTCCATGCAGAACCATTACAGCTTGCTCTACCGCGAGGAGGAGCGCGAGATGTTCCCGACGCTCAAGGTAAGCCGCGCTTTCGACATGTCAGCCGTAGTCACTCATACTGAATCGTATCCAAGATGTTCGGCGTCGGCGCGATCCCGTGGTCGCCCCTCGCGCGAGGCCTGCTGACGCGCACCGTCCGGGACGCGACCCTCCGTAGCAAGACCGACATGTGGAAGGACATCTACGAGGCCCCGTTCTTAGAGACTCTTACCACCAGGTGCGTTTCGCATATCACAGCGCTCCCGGGAGATCTGGCTGACAATAGACATGCAGAATTGACGAGCTCGCGAAGAAGAAGGGCGTCAGCATGGCACAGATCTCGTTGGCGTGGATTCTCTCCAAGCCGGGCGTGACGGCTCCCATCGTTGGCACGACTAGCCTCACCAACCTGGAGGATATCCTTGGTGAGTCACTCGTTCATCGTGAGGCAACCGCAAGGGTGTTGACGATGTTCAAGGCTCGTTGGACGTCACACTCACCGAGGAAGAAGTCAAGTACCTGGAGAAGCCGTATCATCCCGTCAGGATCGCCGGCCATTACTAGAGAGACCACTCTAGGATCGTACGGTACATGCACATGGTCCAGCCGACTCGCTTCGTACGGGCCTTCCGAAGGCGTGGCATCGTCGTATAGGTACTAAGTAGTAATGTTGCGTGAAACATCAATTACTGCCGTCAATCGTCACTGCTCGGCAAGAACCTCGTATCCAGCTCAGAATCCGAGCTATCTTCCTCCATAATCTCGACATCTCCGTCGACAGAGTGTTCAGGCGTTTTGACTTCAACGGCGTCTTCCTCTTCCCACCACCGGAAAGGACCGGGCTTGATTTCGTGCACGAAACCATGTCCATCACGAAGGAACACTCCGGCGAACCAATGCCATCCATCTTCCTCCCTGAACAGCTCCAGGCTGTCCGTGAGGCACGCTATCCGACGCAAGGATGGGGGGCACTGCTCGATGGCTGGTCTGAGCACCTCGTCTTGAAAGAATATCGAGATCCTTGCAAGACGGTCAAGTTGCGGTACCGTCAGTGGCTTATTAGTGTACCACGGTCCTTTGCCCCCGCCGACGAGGAACGTGTGGAGGCGAGGGAGGTAGGAGACCAGATTCCACACAAGAAATGAGAGCAGCTCCTAACGACCAGGGTCAGGGACAGGTGACGAAGAAGATCATGGAGCGAGACTCACCGTGTCGGTGTGCTGCGGTGCCTTCTGAGTGACGTTGATGGCGAGGTATTCGAGAGCTTGCAAGGCCGGTCGGAGGAGCTCCAGCTCACTGTCCGTGATCCGCTCTACTTGGAAGCTCAGGCTGGTCACAGGAACCGCAGAATTCGGCAGGCATGCAAAGACAGGGAGAAGATCCGAGCAGGACGGCGGGTGTTCGTCCCGTGAGTGCCAGTGGTCTGACCGCTCCAAGGACACGTTGTCGACGCGGATGACCTGGATAGGTCGGCGGTGCGCCGTCCTCTCGGGTAGGAATGTTGGAATGAGTGTTCGGGGGCAAGAGAGCTCACTCAGGCCTGGAAAGATGTCGGAAGGGGGGCATGTGCCGTGTCCCACGCACTGGTAACCTTCAGCGAGCGGACACCTTCGGCATGGGCTATTGAAGGGTGCGCAAGAGCGTTCCCATCAATTTCCAAGGCCTGAAGAGAAGAGAACATCGCATGCTGCGGTAACACTGATGACCAGACCTCTGCTTTCGGACGACACTGCAGTGAGAGCGACCGGAGCGTGGGGGCACATACTGCGAAGAGGGTCTGCAAGTACACCTGATGCTCCGAGGACAAGGAGTCGGGTGCCATGAGCGTGAGCGAATGGAGCGAACACGATCCTTCAAACGCGGCCTCTTTCGGGTCGCAAGTGTCGAGGTCTTGTAGCGAGAGCGGTGGATCGTACCCCACATGCATGTCTATGGCACGCAGCAGCGGCGAGGTCCCCGACAGGAGTGTGTACAGGATCTCGGACGAACGCTCACCAAGCCATACGCTTGACGAGAAACTCCGGAGGTTGCGCATGCGCGCGACGATGCGGAGGACATCCTCCGCGAGCAACGCCGTGGAAACGTAGTACGGGAGGCGTGTGAGCGGCCTGCGGAGCTTGAACGTCCGCACGAGGCCGGCGAGGTCGCGGCCACACGTGTAGCTTTCTCCGGGTGCCGTCAGGGTCCGCAGGCATTGTTTGATGTTGTCCCAAGCTCCCAGGTCGATAGTCGCATACAGGACCGGCGTCAGTAGCTTGTTCATGTGGCGATCGGTGAGTAGAAAGGGTGGAAGGTCAGCGCGATCCACCAGAGTGGCGATGGTGTGGATGACATCGTGAGGCAGAGACCCGCCGCGGACAGGGAGCGACATGATTCGGGGAGGTCGCGGTCGCGACAGCCAAGATGCGCAGACGATAGGGAGGCGTTGAGTTTGTAGGGAGGCACCTGCGAGTCTTATAGAGAGCCGCTACTTCAAAGACAATGTCCGATTCAGCGAATATCGCACCTTGCAGTCGCCCTCAAGGGGCCAAAGGATGAGTGTATCAAAGTCATGAATGAGGCAACGGACTGAACAACGGCGGAGAATGTCATGGATAAACGTAAACACGCGCCGAACAATCCTGACGAAAGGAACAAAGGCCAAACGACTAGCGACCTCAGCCTACTCAGTGGCCAGTGATGGGCATCGGCTGGTAAGGCTCCTCCAAGTACTTGATTTCGTCCTCGGTAAGTTTGATGTCCAACCCGGCTAGGAAGAAAATATAGCCATTAGCAAGGCCAGAGACACGTCGAGACCGGAATTGAAACACACCGAGGGTGTCTTCCAAGCTCGACAGCTTGGTCGCACCGATGACTGGAGCGACAACGCCGGGCTTCGACGAGACCCACGCAAGTGCAATCTGCGCCATGCTGACGCCTCGTTTCTTCGCCACCTCCTCGACCCTACATACGGTGTGATTAGCGGCCACGTCGAACGCCATGATACGCGACTACCGTACCGGTTGATTATGTCTACAGTCGCCTGATTCTTGTACATACCGACGCCGCTATACGGTGGTGTGAGGTGCAGAAATGGGCACGCGTATCAAGGCGAGATAGGACGTACAGGTCGGTGCTGCCTCTCGTAGACTGGACGTCGACAGGGCGGGTGAGAAGTCCACGGGCCAGGGGTGACCACGGGATAGAGCCCACGCCGAAGAGCTTGAGCGTCGGGAACATTTCGCGCTCCTCTTCGCGGTAGAGGAGTGAATAGTGATTCTGCATCGAGATGAACGGGGTAAGGTTGTGGGTAATGGCGTAGTCTGCACTCGCTGTCAGTCCTCGGCTGTTCTCTAGCACAGGAGGCACGTACTCTGCATCTGGTGGACTGATACAGGACGTTAGTTGAGACCGGTGACTTCAGACGGATAGCACGCACACTCGTAGGCGTAGCAAGAACTCATTCCGATATACCGAACGTAACCGGCCTTGACAACGTCATGCAAAGCGTGCATCTGGATGAGATAGGCCAATATATATGAGTATATGCGTGTCGGCGTGACAGAAAACGCTGCGCACCGTCTCCTCGATCGGGGTCGTTTTATCGAAGCGATGGCCTGCGAGATGTACGTAGTCAGGTGGCTGAAGGATCATCATGCTGACGAAAATCTTACACTGAAGCACATCGATATAGTCGAGCTGAAGACGCTTCAGACTGGCCTTCACGCCATCGAAGATATGCTGGGTACACGACGAAGCTCAGTAAGTCGCGAGAACGTCCAATAGTTACATGCCAGTGTACGTACCTTGCGGCTCAGACCAATCTGGTTGATGATGCCGATCTCTTTAGGGTCGATGAACCAAGTCTCAGTCGCGGTATCAGGCGCGACCGGATAGCACAGCTGGATGCATTGGAATCTGAGTCCATACGCAAGACATGGGGAACATCTGGTACATACCTTTGTCATGATCACCAGCTCCTCGCGAGGCAGATTGAGCTTCTTGATCACGTTTCCGAGGATGACCTCAGAGAGGCCATTCGAGTACGTCTGCGAACCGAAAACCTCCTAAGTCGTGTGTGCAGCGACGCGCAAGCATAGGAGTACGTACATCAGCTGTGTCGAAAGTCGTGATGCCCTTGTCATAGCTGCGCGCATACGTGTTAGTATTCGGATCCACCGCCAGTGAGAACAAGATGTGTCGCTTACGCAAACTTGATATGCTTGGTAGCTTCTTCCTCGCCGACGACCCACTTGGCCCAGTTCGGATCGCCGTAAGACATGCAGCCCAGGATGATCTTCGACACCTTCAGGCCGGAATTGCCGAGGCGAACTGGACAGAATCTCAGCGCATATACGGAGGAGCGTTGGATTATTGGCGTACCATATTCCATCTTGTTGGACATGACTGCGGTGTGGTAGATGGGGGAAGGAGTGAAGGAGCGAACATCCCTTTTGAGTACTTATATATTGGCGGCACGTGCCGCCGGATTCTCCCTGCACGCAACATACCCGGTCAGGTCAGCGGGCGGAGAGGGCTGCGGAGGGTTGGTATTGCTTTCTCTGATCCACTCGGCATCCCGACACGCAGCAGCGACGGCCAGGCTCGCGCGGCCAGGCGGCTGCATATCCCGATCGGGCGACCACGTCAACAAAGAGCTGTCATCAGTCTCAGGGAGCCTCGCCCGTCGGACACAAGCCAAGACAATCGCATCGTTATTACTACTCGATAGTAACGTTAGTGGCCAGCTATGGGCACAGGCTGGTAGGGCTCTTCGAGGTACTTGATCTCGTCATCGGTCAGCTTCACCTTCAAACCCGCTGAAAGGACACACAATTACACGATGTGGCTTAGAACGCCGAGAAATGAGACGTACCGATCGTGTCTTCGAGGTTGGACAACTTCGTGGCACCAATGACAGGAGCGACGACGCCCGGCTTCGAGACGATCCATGCGACAGCGACCTTTCTTTCTAAATCCATTTATTGTCCCGTTAGGGCCTAGCCCCATGTCGGACACAATACAGACACTCTCTACCCTACTGTGAAACACAACACTTGAGTCGATGCAAAGCAGTGGCCCCCGAGCATCCGAAGAAGCCCGGAGGGAAGAAGGCTGATGCTGAGAGGGTGGTAGTAAGTATGAGGTGATACGTGGTACAGTAGAGGGTCCCGGTGAGTGCCAGGACGCGTGCACCGTGACCACTGCCACCGTCCGACCCTCCAGGGGTAAGGCAGCAGGTTGGTAAACCGTGGGCTTGCGCCATCTTTACTCGTAATCGCTTGACGGGGTACATGGGTTGGTCCCCCTTCCCATGTCAGAACTCCCCTGCTCCTAACGATGACGCCGCCGCCGGTGTACACGCCTGGCACTCACCGGACGCTAGAGCTAATCCATAGACAAGTGAAAGAAGTGCACAGAACCATAGAGCTGCCAGACCAAACAGACAATCAGCAAGTGAGGAAAGTCAAGAGGTAGGAGTAAATCTCAGCGTGGTCTGTCTCATGCGCCGCGGTACTGCAGCGCCGCCCTCGCCACTGGTGTGGTCCCGTTTCTCCGAGTCTTCAGTCTGCAAGTCGCCAAAAGTCTGACGAAGTCGCCCCGTTGCGTTGACGAACTTGAAGAGCTGTGCTGTCCCCTCCTGCGTGGACAGGAGGTAGTCAAGACGGCGCCCATTGCGACCAAGAGGGCCTAGAAAGACTCTGCGGGGAAGGGAGAACTTGGGGCACTGCAGGACAAAGTGCAGTACCGTCTCCTTTGCCGCGCCGCACCCTGCGCACCGCCGCGAGTCTGCACGCCCAATCGTGTATAAATGCTGGTTCAGTGGTGCATGCCCTGTACGTAGTTGAATCAGCAGTGAAGCGTTGCGCCTCGGCAGGGGCGCAACGAGCTTCTGGAACCGGCGTGAGGGGAGAGCAGGGTCCACTCGCCGTAGTGCCATGCCCCTCTTCGAGGCCCGCCACCTCTCCTCTGCCTGCTTCTCTAACTGCGTGCTGTAGACCTGCTTGACCTTCGAAAGACTGACAGGAAGAGGACGACGCAGTGCAGCCGGGAGGAGACGGATTGAACTGGACTCTCCCGAGGCAGCACTCTTTGCCTCGCAGTCGGCCTGCTCGTTCCCCGCAATGTCCTGGTGCCCCGGGACCCAACGCAGCGTCAGCTCCAGGCTGGCATGTCTCTTCATCGCCAACGCAACCCTGGAATGCAACAGATCAGCAAGGTAGTGTCCCGGACGTGACTCACGAACAAGAGAGCCCTCGATGGCGGACTTCCCGTCCAACGCCACCGAAGCAACCCGTCCAACCCGCCGCTCTCTCCGAACCAGCTCTATCCCCAACACCGCTCCCACTGTCTCCGCCTCGTACACGGTATGTTCCTCAGCTGGTCCCAGGTGGAGACGCAGCGACTTCCACTCACGCGTGTGCTCATTGAAGAGCACCGCTGCTGCCCCCACCCCACCCTCAAGCTCCGAGCCGTCCGAGTACACCCGCAAGCCTTCCGTCGCGCCCACCCCGCCTCGCTCTGTGCTGCCTCCTCCTTCGATCCCGCAATGTCGACTTTGAACCGTGGCTCCCAGTGTGGCGGGTACCGTGCCGGTATGATCTTCTCCATAGCCGCCTGCGAGATGTGCGGGGCGTAAAGCTGCAAGAGATCGTGCAGGTGCGAGCGGTGCGATGTGACGGGCCTGGAGGCCTTCTTGACATGGGTGTGGAGGGGGTGAGAGGCGGGGAGAGCGCAGAGACGTGCGGTTGCACGAAAGCAAAGCTTGTCCACTAGCAGATCAAAGGGTAGCATGCGTAGATGAGCCTCCAGAGCATCGGTGGCCGTCGAACGCATGGCACCTGTGATGGTAAGCACCGCCTGCCTCTGGACCTGCGCCAGCTTCCTGATGTGGCCTACCGAGCCCGTGGCTGCCTTGCGACCCTCCACCTTCCGTACCGGGAGCAGAAGGTGTCCGCAGCGTAGAGTATACGCGGCACTGCGACCGCTGAGTAGAGGCGCATCAGCACCCGCATCGGCAACCCATGCTTCGACTGCCCCATACGCTTCATCAGCGTAGTCCATGCCGTGCCCTTTGCAAACGCATCGGCCACCTGCGGGTGATGCCGCAGCTCGCAGTCGACGAGCACCCCGAGGAAGCGATGGTACGGGCTGGGCTTGATAGTGTGTGCATGCAACCGCAGCGGCGGTCCGAGGCGTTCGTTCTTGATACTGAGCTTGCGCGAGAAGTTGACGAGCCCGAACTTCTCGACTGAGAAGGAGGAATGGTGGGAGGCCGACCAGTCATCGCCGCCCCCGGCCCGCGTCATGAAATCCTTGAGCTGTGCGTGAACCTCGCCAAACGTCCGACCTGTCGCCAGGACTGCAACATCGTCCATCGAACCTTCGGCGAGCTCTCCCCGCACAGGGTCAGCAGCCTCGACCAGCGCAGCATTATAGAAGGTGTACAAAATGACCGAGAGCGGGCACCCCTGATCAATGCCACGCTCAACGAGGAAGAGGTCTGACGCAAAGTCGTCGAACTTGAGCGTAGTCCGCCGCCCGTCGAGCTTCACCCTCAGCCACTGCACATACTCCTTGGGTACCCCACGCATGCGGAGGATGTGGTAGAGCCGCTCAGGGACGGCCGCAGGGAAAGCCGACTTGATGTCGAGGAAGAGCGCCGCAGCAACCTTTCCTCGCCTCCAAGCGTCCTTTACTGTCTTCTGAACCAAGTGGAGAGAGTCGGTCGTCTGCCTGCCGGCACGTCCGCCAAACTGGAGGTTCGGGAGCATGTCCAGCTTCTCTGCATGATAGACCAGGACGTTAGCAACACATTTCGAGAGAATCTTCGACAGGCAGCTTAGCAATGCGACGCCTCGGTACGCCTTAGCCACCGTGTAGTCCGTCTTGCCAGGCTTACGCAGGACGACCGTATCCGAGACCTTCCACCTCTCCGGGTAGTACTGCAGCTCGAAGGTTGCCCGGAACAGCTTCCCCAGCAGAGGGACCAGCACGTCAGCCGCCGCGCGGTACACCTCGTTGGGGATGCCATCCGGCCCAGGCACCTTGAACGACTTCAGCTGTCGGATAGCCCGGTGCACCTGCTCATCCGTAATGGGCTGAAAATTATACTTCGGTTCGGGGTACTCCTGCTCGTCAGGCAAGTCAGCAGCGTCCACACGCGGCAAGAAAAAGGTTTTGTAAAACTCAGCGCCCTTCGCCTCATTGTCCGTGAGTAGCACCTCCCGCCCCTCGCAGTCCGTCGCTCGGATCGCCGGGATGCAGGACTTGCCACCATCCGTCGGGCCCCGTCGTATGAAGCGATTGGTCTTCCAGATCGTGGTGTCGTCCGTGTCCTCCAGAAATGATGTCCAGCAGTCTTTCTTTGAGTAGCGTTGGAGGTCGGTGTACCTGTTCCGCTGCGTCTTGTACGCCTGGTGTGCCTCGTGCGCCGGGTCAGCCTTGAACTTCTTGGACTCCCGCGCCAGGTCATGCATCTTTCGACGCTCCTCCGCCAGCTCGCTGGTGAACCACGGCTTCGTGTAGGGTGTGACAGACGTGACGGGTACGTGCTTTTCAACCGCCGTGTTGAGAGCGGTCAGTAGCTTGTCCAGAGTGTCGTCGAATGCCTGCGGAGTGTCAATCTGTTCGGCCGTGTGCATCCGATCCAGCTCTCCCTCCAGCGTCCTGCGGAACTCCTCCCAGTCCACAACTCGGAAGTTGCGACGCACCTCGATCTTCGCCTTCGCCAGCGGCACCTCCAGATGGGTAACAATCGGGAAGTGGTCGGATTTCGGGCCCTGATACACCATGTCCACCGAGCAGAGTGAGATGCGCTCCATGAGCTCCTCCGAGCAGAAGACATTGTCGGGCCGTGTGAGGTTCTTCGTGCGTGACGCACACAGGGTAGGGAGCGAGGGCGGTAATGCCATCTCCATCCCTAAGGTAGAGTAGTAGTCAATCAGCAACTCCGCGCGCTCCAAGTTACGTGACGTGAAAAGATGCCCGTTGCGTGGGTCATCCCAGGCTGGGTGGTGGCGGTTGAAATCCCCCAACCAGATAAAGTGCTGCGGGCATTGGCCCTCGAACTGCCGCTGAAGCTTCCGCGCGAGTCGCGCGGCGGCATGAAGAGTCCTGTCATGATCACAGTCAATGTACAGATTGAAAAGATGGATGCGGGCACCGTCTGCAGTCTTGAAGGAGACCACCGTCATGTCCGGGCAGCTGCTCGAGACCTGGTACCAGGCCTTTGTCGAAAGCTTCGTGCTGACCAACATGACTGACCGCGCCCGCGCCGCGAATCGTGGTGCCCACTCGGGTACAGAACAACCCAGCGTGAGTGCGCCCTCGTCAACTTGTTCCAGTCCATGTACGGTTCCTGCAGGGCCAAGATGTCGTAGCAGTCTTCCTGCGCGGTGTTGATGAGATAGCTCTGCGCGTCGAGGGATTTGTTGAGATTTTGCTGCCATATACGCAATGTGGTGAGGGTGTCGTGCATCAGTTCTGTGAGGAGGAGATGGGCTCGCCGTCCACACTATCCAGCGCGTCTGCAACTAAATCACTGAGCAGGCCACCTGCACGCTGCGGCGACATCACAGGCCGCCGAGAGTGAGGGGAACGACTTAGCTGCGTGCTTGGCTGGCCCATCTGCCTCCGCCCACCAACTGCCTGGAAGAGGCTCTCTCCACCTTCGACCGGCTCCCAGCTGTATGGATCGTCGGCCAGTGGAAAGAAGCGGAAGCCAGCTTCAGGCTTCCGGGCATGGAGCTTCTGCATCGCCCTCTGATACGCCGAGCAGGTCTTCTCCCATGCCGCATGACCGAGCGCATGGTCGCAGTTGACGCAACAGAAGTCGTCCCGGCTGGTGATGGAGCATTCCGCGGTCTTGTGGTGGATCGATGCGCAGGTTCCGCACGTTTCGTGAATCGCCTTGCAGTTGCGCGCGAGATGCGGCGGGTCGTACTTGTGGCACTTCGCACATCGCTGCGGCTCGTCCTGGTCCCTGTGCACGCTCACATGCTTGCTGGCAATGTACAAGCCATTGGCTATCGCCCGGTTGGCATCCTGTGCAGTCAGAAAGGAGATCAGTAGAAACGCGACGCGCTGCCCCGGAGCACGTCTCTCCGGGGACTTGATCCAGCGTGCCGCCACCATATTTCCGTGCGGTATGCTATTGTCGCTCTCCACCATAGTGACATCGTACGGGTTCTCTGGGTCGAATGCCACCGGCACGTACTCTGCCACCACTCTATAGTAGCGCGGCTTGACCTGCGCTCCCACTCCCAGCCCACGCTGGAAGTCCTCGATTATGCCATCGCGCTTCACCCAGGCTGCACTGCCCGCGCTCTCAAACTCGTAGATGACCCCGCCATTCGACATGAGTGATGCTGCGAGGACCTTGATGCCCTCCGGCAGCTCTTGGCCCATCTCATCCCTCATAATGTTCAAGGCCATGTGCGCCTTCGCCACCAATACCGCGGGCGCGAGCCGCTCCCCGCCGTCCGACGTGAGGCCATCCACCAATAGCTGCCGCTCACGGAGCTGCGCGCGGGCCACCGCCCTGGCACACCGCGGCGACGGAGGGCCTACTCCAGGGCCTCGAACTGCTTGCGAGTACGTCCTCGGACCCAAAATACGCGACTCACCTGCGGGCTCGGGGCCAGCCACCCCATCCGCCACTACGCCCTTAACCTCCTCCAACAGCCTGGTTGCGCCCGCGACCGCTTCATCCATCGACCTTCGCGACTCCCCCACCTGCTCCTGCATGCTCTTGACCATCCCTTCCATCTGCTTGCGCGCGTCCGCCGTCGCCGTCTTGACCGCTGCCTTCACCTGCACCTCCAGCTTTTTTGCGACTGCGTCTGCCACTCCCTTCGCCAGTTCCGTATCAAACGCTGCTTTCGCATAGTGATGCAGCGCTACGAGCGATTGAACCGCGACCGCTTGACCTGGTTTCGACTGCGCCAGAGAGAGCAACGCCGCCAGTAAATGTTCGACCGCCGGTGCCATGTGCGACGGCACCAGAAAGCGTCCTGCCAGTATCTCGTGCGCCTTCTTAGCGTCCCTGATCTCGTCTGTATACTGCTTGAAGAGGTCGGTAGACGGCAGTGTCGAGACCGTTGACGTGGTGGTCTGGCGCTTAGCGCGTGGTTGCGATCCCGTCGATGCTGGTGTAGCGTCCCTGCTCGCTCCCCCTGCTGTGGGTGGCATATCTGCTGTAGTACTCCTAGTCCGATGTATCTAGCTCTAGAAACCAGTCCCAGGTTCACCGCACGCCGCAAACCCGACTCCTGGGCGGATTTGAGCGTGGGAAAATTGCCGATGGTGGTGGTAGCGAGCCAAGAGGAGTCCGCGACAGCGACCTGTGCCATGCTGACACCCTTCTTTCTCGCGACCTCCTCGACGCTGCGCATCCAGATACATATAAGTGGCTGCAATGGATGTGCGACGATACGAAAGCCCGTACCGGTTGACGATGTCGACGGTCGCCTGGTTCTTGTACACGGTGACGCCGCTAGATGACGACATCATGAGTAAAGGGCACGATGCGCCAGGGAGAGAAAGAAGACGTACAGGTCAGAGTTGCCTCTGGTAGACTGGGCGTCCACGGGCCGAGTAAGAAGCCCGCGGGCGAGCGGCGACCACGGAATGGCGCCAACACCGAAGAGCTTGAGGGTCGGGAACATCTCGCGCTCCTCCTCGCGGTAGAGAAGCGAGTAGTGGTTCTGCATCGAGATGAACGGGGTCAGGTTGTGAGTGATGGCGTAGTCTGCAGGCAATGTGAGTGGGTGAGCATAGTCCCGTACACGGGCAACGTACTCTGCATCTGGTGGACTGCCGAAGCGGACGTCAGAGCGGGGCATGCGGGTGACGGCCGGATGTTATGACACGTACACTGGTAGGCATAGCAAGAACTCATGCCGATGTACCGCACGTAACCGGCCTTGACGACATCGTGCAACGCGTGCATCTACAATCGATGAGTGTTTGCATCCCAACTGCTACAAGAAATATACGCACCATCTCATCAATCGGAGTCTCCGTGTCGAAGCGGTGGCCTGAAAGATGCTCGTACTTAGTAGACTTCAAAATCGGTTTTGACGGCAGGCTCACACTGGAGCACGTCAATATGATCGAGCTGAAGACGCTTCAGGCTAGCCTTGACCGCGTCGAAGATATGCTACGCGGCAAGCTTAGCATATCGCGCCGCCTCGCAATGGCGGTACACACCTTGCGGTTCAGCCCCAGCTGGTTGATAATACCAAGCTCTCGAGGATCTTGAAAGTAGGTGTGGATCCCGGTATCAGAAGCGACCGGGAAGTACACCTAAATCGCCTGTAAGGACTTGTACGCCACACTAGACAGTAGTTAGAAGCGAACTTTGGTCATTATCACGAGTTCCTCGCGAGGAAGGCCCAGCGTTTTGATCGCCTTTCCCAGTATCACCTCAGAAAGGCCGTTCGAGTACGTCTGTCAAAGCGACGTTAGATCATGAGCCACCGGCACAGTAATACGAGAGTACGCACATCGGAAGTGTCAAAGGTCGTGACGCCATGGTCATACCTGTCCACATATCAGCACGCTGACCAGCTCCGCTGCTTGGAGTGCGCTTACGCGAACTTGATGTGCTTGAGAGCTTCCTCCTCGCCAACGAGCCACTTGTCCCAGTTCGGGTCGCCGTAGGACATGCAGCCGAGGATGATCTTCGACACCTTCAGGCCAGAGTTGCCGAGGCGGACTGGAGGAAAGACAAGACGTCGGTGTCGGTGTTAAGGGGACAGCCTGACCGATTTGCGTACCGTATTCCATCTTCTGAGGCATAGTGGGCAGCTTGAGCGAGGTTGAGCGATGAGTGGGATGAGACACTGTGTTGTTGGTGGTAGAGAACAGCAATCGCCCCGGCTCCTGGTACTTATACCCCGGGAGCGTACCTTCGCAAGCTGAGACACAGCGACATTCGCATCCACCTCACGGACCTAGATGTGGGGATAGTTAGCAAGGCGGAGGTAGGGGACAACAGCTCAGCACGTACGTCTGGCGGCCGGGCGGGAACCAGCACCCGCAGACCGCGTCCGAAGGCCCCGCCGTTTGATATTCTCCTTGCTGAGCCACTCCAGCGACCGAGACACAGTAGTGGACGCCCGCGCGGTCGATGCATCTCGGGCGGGGTAGGGCGGGTTCATGAACGCAGATAACGCACCTCGGGCGGCATGGCGCCCTTCCACATGCACTCCGAGTGTGTTCGGGCGGGGAGTCGGGACAACGATTGGGATATGTAATCAGTCATTTTGTGAGACAATACGCACCTGCTTGAAACTGCGAAGGCGAGGTGGGCGGGAAGATGATCGAGTGACCACAGGCAAGCGTCCAACAAGACTAGTAGCGAGATGCATTTCATGTTGCGTTATAGATGGCGGCTCCGAAACAAGCACAGCAGTGAAAACGGATGGTAGGGCACGGGCAAATACTGGATGAGAAGACCAGGCTGCGTCCACATACCGACCTCGCGACATGAGATCGCGCGTATGCTCGCCACACACATTGGGGTGAAAGGGCACAATCCGGACTTGGCTACTTGACTCTCCCACCTCATTGTATGAGTGAAATGTGGATCCGTGGCAGGCTTAGTGTGAGATTTGAAGCAATGATATTGCGGTCCTACACGGATACTGCATCGAGCCCACGTCGGCCGTGCAGATATATGTAGCACGAACGACGTGTACTCACCTGCGAATCCTATGAATCCGAACGCTCCCTCGCCGGCTTCTGATCCTCCACAACCAGCTTCCACCCGCCATACAACTGGTTCACGATCGCGCTGCGCTTCAGCACGGCAAGCTCCTTCGTCTTCTCTGCGTAGAAGGCGGCCAGCTTAGCCTCATCAGTCTCCTTCTGCCCAAATCGTCAGCAGTGCTCGAGGTTGCGCATTGCGATGAAAATCTGACGTACCTGAATGTCACGGAACACCTCCTTCGTCCTCCGGACAAAATAGTGCCTGAAGTTGTACGAGGTGAACGACTGCGAAGTGCGCAGCATCGAGTGGTATAGATGCAATATCGATTGCTTGGTCGGTGGGCTCGCCATGGTGGATAACGGGAGAGACGTCGACGGTCGAGGTCGAGAGCCAACAAGCACAAGCGCTCAGGCTGAGCGACACCTCAGGCCTCAGGACCGTCGGCCATGACGTTCGTGTCGCGGTCACTCCGAGTGTGTGTGGGCGGACGACGGCGGCGAGAGCGCCGGATCTGCGCACCGATCACTGCTGACGTCACTCGCTGTCGACGCGCACTTCGCTCCTCGCTCTGCTCAGTCCGCGTCTGGTCTCTTTCATTCACGCCCACGTCTCCTCCTTGTCTACATCGCCAGTCCCTCCGCCGCCGACACCTGTCTCGCATGGCGCACGCTCCCTTCGCGGCAAGTGAGTATCTGCGCATCGTCAAGTCCAGCACCATATGCACATGTCTCCCTAGCTTCGCGCGGCCTCTCTCTTCGCAGCTCTCACTCCTCGCACGGTGCCCTCTACCACTGGCTGTGAATCTGCATGAACAGTACATCTAGCCCGCGACCTTGCTCGACCACTGCTCCGACCCCCTCGCCCGGTCGTTCGACCCGTCCGCGTCCACGCGTCCTCGTCTCGCCGCTCGCTCTGCGCGCCCCCTCATCCTTCTCTTGCCCCTGCCTGCGCCCGCGCCGCCTCGTTCTTCTCATCCTGCGCACGTCCAAGGTGGTCAACAAGTACTATATGCATATGCTACCGCCGCCGCCTGCTCTTGGCCCCCTCTCGTGGTGCTGTACGCCATGCTCAGTACGCACAAGTCGCAGTTCGCTGCACGTAGCATCTGTAAGCATTGAAACATGTACAGAGAAGGGCTCGCAACGCGTACCTGCAGCCCGAGTACCGGGCGGCCGTCCCCGAGACACAACACGCAAGGGAGGACGACACGAGACAGGCAAACTACCCCGCTGTACAAGCTATGTCAGCACGGCGAACGAGGGTGGAAGCACTCAGTACGTACCGGCTAGCCGGGACTCACGCGACCGCCGTAGGTCGAGTCCTCGAGCACCGGCTTTCGCATGCCCCGCGCCAGCCGTTGTGGCCTATTCCGCACGTATAGCTGTGAGCGTGCGGACGCGGAGCCGGCGGGGGCGCGTATCTGCGAGCTTTGAGCTGCGTGCCGCACACTGCGAGGAAATGTGAGCTGAAACGGCTGGGGAAGCGGACGAGGTCGAACGGGTACGTACCTGAACCCATAGTCTGTACGTCGTATGGCCGGACGACCCGCAGCAGTCGGACGGCAACAGCGGTAGCCGACGGCCGTCGAGCGAGCTCCTGCGGAGCAGCGACGTCGAGGAGCGAGACGGGGAGCACGTCAGCAGGGACCGGGGACGCGCAAAGGAGGACGAGGTCGTGCGTACATCCGACCTTGTCGCCTCTCACCATACTCACATCCGTGCAGCGCGCTGTCCCGCCCGCAGAGTCCTCGCCTGACCTGCAACGCGTCAGTAACGCGACCAGAGCGAGAGAGGCGGGACGAGGAACGTACCGTACCACACGGCGGGAGACGCGAATACAGAAGGGCGAGGAGGGAGGGAGGGGAGGGACGGCGCAGCGTGACCGTGCAGACTGGGACTGGGACGGACGAGGGCGAAAGGCGGGGGCGCGTCCGTCTCCCGCATCTGCCGCTGCCTCTGGTCTATGTGCCAGCGGGGTGGGGGTGCGGCAGCGTCCGGACATGACGCTCGGGTCGCAGGTTGACGGGAGGAATTCAGCCATCGTGCTGGACGGCTTCGCCGCTTCGAGGTAGGTCGAAACGGACCCTGCACACGGGCAGACTCCCATGCTAATTACAACACGAGTAGCGTGCATTTCGGGCCAATGAACGGGGGCATGCTCGTCGTTCGCATCCCTGTCTCGAGCGCTGTCTTCGACACGGCGCAGGCATACTGCACCATGGGATGAGTCGGCCACCGGGGATGGCGGAATGTGGAGACCGAAGCTCCACGAATACACGAAGCATGGACGCGTCTTCGGCGACTGGCAACTCGGGAGGAGGGGCGGCGTTGCTGGACCCTCGGGAGCGGCCATGGCGGACTCGATTGATCGGCGTCCGCGCAATGTCCATGTGTAGATATGTTGAGTCGCGGACGATCGGCTCGCTTGTACGCGCGTTTACGCCTGGTTGCACGGGAATGAATGATGTTCCTTCCTCTGGCAGGTTGCTGAAACTTCGAGCGCGTCGCGCTGTGTGTGCCTCAAGATGATTCTGTGCGTGATTCACATCCGGGTACTTGCTCGTAGAGAATTACTGCGGTACTTATGCTGTATACCTCTGGAAGCTGCTCTTGCGGTGGGGTACGACGGTGCCTGCATGGACAGTCATGCTTGCATGTTCCCATCAATGTCACACTTCGCTGCACTTTGCAGTGCCCCGAGCAGCAACCGAGCAGCGTCAAGTTGAAAGACGTCGGCCGAATCAGAGTCGGTCATAATTCATTACAAGGGTTCTGCATACACGGGAGAGCGAGCGGCATTGCAGGGACCGAGCAGGCGATGGCAGAAGCCTATTATTGAAAGTACTCCAGCTGCTGCACACCTGACATCCTGACCAGGAGCTCAGTTCTGGACACGGCGGTGGTTAATTGGAAGGAGATGGTGTTATGCAAACCAAACCCAGACTGGAGTTGTGCGGTATCATCAAAGCTAAGCATGCCCAGAGGACCTGTCTACATACTACATGTGTGTCTCCTAAAAGTAAGTACAAACTCCAAACTGCGAAAGGCCGTTATCACCCTTCGTCGATGTGCGTCAGTGATGATGTGGGTCTGCATGGAAACACCAGATTGAGGAATGCTCCCCATAAAATGAGGCTTCAAGTTTCCGTGCTGGACAGGCAATCCTGTGAGAGATCGAGAGAAATATCAGACCGTTAGACAGTTGCGTGGGAGCGGGGAAGGATAGGCACACAGCCGTGATGTGCAGCGTGCGTTCCAGAACTTGGTTGCGTGCGAACAAGACAGGCCGGGAGGGCGTCCTTGAGCAAACCTATTCACGACCGCCTGCGGCAATGCACCAGCCTGCGGGCCCTCGAAAGTATTCGACGATGTCCCAGGAAAGACGACGACGTACAGAGCGAATCAACCTGTAGGAGCAGGTGCGCACGAGAGATCTGATGCAGATGACCGAGTCAAACACACATCCTCTGTTCAGTGTTCAAGGCCGTCACCCGTGTCCAAGCCCGCATGAGGTCTGGAGCACCGCACGATACGCAGGAGCAATGTTTCTGGATGCAGTAGGTCAGCTACATCCGTGTGATTCGGCTGGGAAGGTCACTCGACGCTTCTTCAGTGCTCCAGGATCCGACGTCGGCAGATTCACTGCGAGACTCAGAAGGAGAGGTACCGCTCCCACCATGAACGCACCCGAGTACGGGTTTCACCCACGTCATGTATTGTGCATTGCCATCCAGCATACGAGGCCCCGCGTCGAGTTGCGGCGACTCGATGTCCGCCTATGTGAGCGCGGCCATGAACGATGTCTTACGGTGAGAATGTTCCTGTCTGGAGTGCATGCAAGCTTGACAGATGAAGCCAAGCCACGCAATGTCGGCCTCGGAACAAACCGTACAGGAGGGCGGTACGTACGAGCTCAGCGCTGTCTCCTGTAGTAGACTGGACCTTGTAGGACGGAGCGTCTGGCCAATATTAATCAAGGAGTCCTGCACGCTGCATAGTATCAGAACGCTGTCGGAATGCCTTAAAATGCGACCTGAGAACGTACATATGTGTGCGAATGCCCGTGCCTTCCAGTCCGAACGTACGAGCAAGCTACAAGGAGTCTGGACGCGTGGGGTGAGCGCCGCCTCGCCGGGAGAAGCGATCGGGTATCTCGGGGACAAGAGACCGTCATCTCTCGGACTATCCTGCCGGCGCAGAGCAGCTCTGCAATCAGACAGAATGCAGTACGTACCGAGCAATGTGGCTGTCAATGATGACACCAGATAGCGACCGCACAGGAGCATGTATTTGCACATTTGGCCGCAATCTGGCAGTGGTTCAACGCCAGCCAGGCAGCGTGGGCTCGCCATGCATGACTGTTGATTTGAGCTTTCCCGTTCACAGTACGCTGTACTGCAAAGGTCAGCGGGCGTGGTTCAGATCCATGCTGTTGAAATGTGTGCCATGGTTATGTACGAGTACAAGGATGCTCGTCTGACGTCCGGTACAATGCTTGAAGCGTTAGGAAGATCGGGGGCATGCATACTAGCAGATACGCACCCAATAAGAGCAGCTCGCGCCTTGCAGTGGCCGAAACACACTGGTCTTCGCTTCCGAGAGGCTGGCGCCGCTCGACGACCCTGCAAGTTCTATCAGTGCATCGACGCATCGAAGCTCGAGCTGGGAGACACCGCCTACCTGCTCGTATTCGCGTTGCGCTGCCCTGGTGTATACTGCCGTTTCGCTATTGCTGCAGCCCTCCCATCCTCCCGAGTCCCGTCCTCTGACCACTCTCCGACCAGCCGGTCCCGTACCTCTCATACCACCACATCTTCAACTGCGCCTCCGGGACAGCGAGATCTGTGTTCTTCGAGTCGGTCTTGACGGCGGGACAGCTCGAGTCGGAGGTGATCCGATGAGCGTCGGCCTCGCCCACGGTCCGTTCGATTCGAGGTAGGCGAGGCGTGTGAACCAGAGGGTGTTGCTGCTCGGAGTGCAATGACGGAGAGAGCAAGCAATGGAAGTCTGTACAATCCGAAATTCGTGTCAGAACGCCGTCCGGAGACTTCCCAGATTGAGACAGCCTACCGTGTAAATATGTCGGGCCGCGTTGACCCTCTTCCGAGGAGATACATAGGAGATGACTCCAACTACAATGCGCGCTACGAAGCAGTACGCGGCCGGGGAGTATCAAGTGACTGCGCAAGGTGAAGGCTGTCAACATTCCGACCAATCTGCTGGCACCCGCAGGCGCGTTGATCATTGAAAACGCACCGGCTGTACGTGCATGCAAGCAAACCGTAAGATAGTGCGCGTATCTGGACTCGACGGCCGGTATATTTCGGGCTCCGGGCGTACTCTGGCAAGCCGCACCGCGTGGCATGCTTGCAGCCGAACACCAAGGCGAGAGCCACACGTAGACCTTGAACGGTACATGTGCGCAGTACTGTCCCTGCATGGCGGACGCCCTCCGCTCCTGTCGAACCCTAGAGGCTAGAGGTGGAACTCCAGATGACGGACAGCTTGAAGGGCCAAAGTCGTGTCTCCACGACACGCAGGCGGCCAGACTGAGCGAACTCCTGGCGATTCTCGCGATACCTGTGTCGTAGATTTAGCTCTGAAAGATCGGATTCATGACTACGCATCCTAATGCGTGAGGTACGTACTTTGCAAGTCCGAGACATGCAGATGTTCGCTTCCGATGTGCAGGTACCGCTCGAGGACCCTGTGAAGTCTGTTACCGCGTCAACGCATTGAAGCGCGAGCGTAGACAGACCGCTTACCCGCTCTGATGCGACTCCGTCGACCTACCTCTGGTCCCGCTACGTCGTCACCTTCTCGCCCTCCCATCCTCCCACCCTCTCGTCTTCACGTCTTCGCATCTTCTCGTCGTCTCGCCCTTCGTCCCGCCGCTCGTCGACGCTCTCCCAGCCAGTTCCCCGCCTCCCATGCCGCCATCTCCTCGAAAGACTTCCAAACCGGTGCTCCCAGGCGATTTCAAGAGGGTGAAGAACGAGCCGACGAGGAAGGCTCGAAATGAGATGGTAGCCGTCGTCGACCGAGCATTTGGTGAGTACCGTCGCGGTACTAGGGACCCGGGGGAGCGCTGACGAATCGCACAAGCTGCTCGTGCGGACTGTCAGTCGGTCGTAAATGGCTAGTCGAAGAGGACGTACACGAAGACGTTGCGGCCGGCCACAAGATCGTCGGAATCCCGGAGACGGACATCTTCGCACACCCGAACTACATTCGAAGCGGCATCCCGAAGCCTGGGGAGCTGACGGCGAAGCAAGTGAGCGGTGAGATCTCGTTCGCGGATGTTACAGAGAGCGACATACCCGATGCCGAGTGCAACCGGGTGGCATGAGGAGCCTTCCTGGGCGGGCGGTGTAGATGAAGCCGTCGGAGTTCGGGATCCGTCCCTCTCCGCTGTCCTCCAGCGCCGGCTCCCGGCTCGTTTTGCGGGCGACGCGCCTTGCTCACTGCTTCGTCCTCCAAATCTCCGACGTCCCGAACACTGACGCGGTCGCTTGCATGCAGCGCAGCGATACGACGACGCAGTGTTCGTGTCGCGTTCATGGCAGGAGCAAGGCCGGCATCAAGACCGCTCCGTTCGTCTGTCGGTCGCCCACCAGGCACCATGGCGAGCCCGCTGCTCAAGGACATGCCGACGTACGACCGCATCAACCGGGATCGGCCGTGCCAGAGATTGAGCCTGAGGGCCGGGAGGACACGTTGAAGTCGGATTCGATCGAGTCGGGCGAGGGCCGTGCTTGGCAAACTCCGAGGCGTTGGCACCTGTAGAGTCTCGACATGTATGTATGTAGCTCCTCTTGGTGTCCGCGTCGCAGTTGTGGTGGTCGAGAAGAGAGCGCCGATGCTGTGCAGCACAGCACGAACGTTCTACGTTATATCCTGTCGACTCGGAGTCAGCATAGCGTACTTGTCCTGCTGTATCAACCGTGCGCTTTCGTCGAATGAAAGGTGCTCGGAGTGTTGAGGAAGAATATTGAGGGGAAACGTCCTACTAAAGCGTGCTGAGCCTGCGAACCTCCCTGAAGACGCCCTGCGGTGGCTAAATTGCACTGTCTGACATCGCCCTCCCCTCGAGCCTCGTCCCTCCCTCCTGGCGTATCTCCGCCCTCTCCGCCCCTGGGACGCTGTAGTAACACATGAACAAGACATCTATGTAGAGCAGACACAGGAAGGAGGTACATACGCTGCTTCGCGTGCGCGGGGTCGGTCTCGACACGACCCTCCCAAGTGCCGTAGAACAGGCAGCGGAACGCATTGTATTATATCAATTTGCGACTTCCTCCGCGACCTGTACCCCGGATATGCACCCGGATATGCTGTAAGGCAAAGATTCGTACGCTGGAGAGTAGCCCTCGCTTGCCCAGAGCGGCTCTCTCCGTGCACCGCCCGCGGACCCGATAGCCAGTAGCCACAACACGAGGCTACTCGCCGCCGCCGCAGCGCACACGAACGTCGAAGTCTCGCGCACGAAATATATTTTCGCTACGTACGCAACTGCTGGTTCTTCGAGGTACTTGATCTCGTCATCGGCCAGCTTCACCTTCAAACCCGCTGGAAAGACACACAATTACACGACGTGGCTTAGGACGCCGAGAAATGAGACGCACCGATCGTATCTTCGAGGTTGGACAATTTCGTAGCGCCAATGACAGGAGCGACGACGCCCGGCTTCGAGACGATCCAAGCGACAGCGATCTGTGCCATGCTGACACCCTTCTTTCTCGCGACTTCCTCGACGCTGCGCATCCGGATACATAAGTGGCTGCAATGGCTGCGCGACGGTATGAAAGCCCGTACCGGTTCACGATGTCAACGGTCGCCTGGTTCTTGTACACGGTGACGCCGCTAGATGACGACATCATGAGTAAGGGACATGATGCGCTAGGCAGAGACAGGAGACGTACAGGTCAGAGTTGCCTCTGGTAGACTGGGCGTCCACGGGCCGAGTAAGCAGTCCGCGGGCGAGCGGCGACCACGGAATGGCGCCAACACCGAAGAGCTTGAGGGTCGGGAACATCTCGCGCTCCTCCTCCCGATAGAGAAGCGAGTAGTGGTTCTGCATCGAGATGAACGGGGTGAGGTTGTGAGTGATGGCGTAGTCTGCAGTCAATGTGAGTGGGTGAGCATGGTCCCATACACGGGCAACGTACTCTGCATCTGGTGGACTGCCGAAGCGGACGTCAGCGCGGGGCATGAGGTGACGGCCGGATGTCATGACACGTACACTGGTAGGCATAGCAAGAACTCATGCCGATGTACCGCACGTAACCGGCCTTGACGACATCGTGCAACGCGTGCATCTACAATCGATGAGTGTTTGCATCCCAACTGCTACAAGAAATATACGCACCATCTCATCAATCGGAGTCTCCGTGTCGAAGCGGTGGCCTGAAAGATGCTCGTACTTAGTAGACTTCAAAATCGGTTTTGACGGCAGGCTCACACTGGAGCACGTCAATATGATCGAGCTGAAGACGCTTCAGGCTAGCCTTGACCGCGTCGAAGATATGCTACGCGGCAAGCTTAGCATATCGCGCCGCCTCGCAATGGCGGTACACACCTTGCGGTTCAGCCCCAGCTGGTTGATAATACCAAGCTCTCGAGGATCTTGAAAGTAGGTGTGGATCCCGGTATCAGAAGCGACCGGGAAGTACACCTAAATCGCCTGTAAGGACTTGTACGCCACACTAGACAGTAGTTAGAAGCGAACTTTGGTCATTATCACGAGTTCCTCGCGAGGAAGGCCCAGCGTTTTGATCGCCTTTCCCAGTATCACCTCAGAAAGGCCGTTCGAGTACGTCTGTCAAAGCGACGTTAGATCATGAGCCACCGGCACAGTAATACGAGAGTACGCACATCGGAAGTGTCAAAGGTCGTGACGCCATGGTCATACCTGTCCACATATCAGCACGCTGACCAGCTCCGCTGCTTGGAGTGCGCTTACGCGAACTTGATGTGCTTGAGAGCTTCCTCCTCGCCAACGAGCCACTTGTCCCAGTTCGGGTCGCCGTAGGACATGCAGCCGAGGATGATCTTCGACACCTTCAGGCCAGAGTTGCCGAGGCGGACTGGAGGAAAGACAAGACGTCGGTGTCGGTGTTAAGGGGACAGCCTGACCGATTTGCGTACCGTATTCCATCTTCTGAGGCATAGTGGGCAGCTTGAGCGAGGTTGAGCGATGAGTGGGATGAGACACTGTGTTGTTGGTGGTAGAGAACAGCAATCGCCCCGGCTCCTGGTACTTATACCCCGGGAGCGTACCTTCGCAAGCTGAGACACAGCGACATTCGCATCCACCTCACGGACCTAGATGTGGGGATAGTTAGCAAGGCGGAGGTAGGGGACAACAGCTCAGCACGTACGTCTGGCGGCCGGGCGGGAACCAGCACCCGCAGACCGCGTCCGAAGGCCCCGCCGTTTGATATTCTCCTTGCTGAGCCACTCCAGCGACCGAGACACAGTAGTGGACGCCCGCGCGGTCGATGCATCTCGGGCGGGGTAGGGCGGGTTCATGAACGCAGATAACGCACCTCGGGCGGCATGGCGCCCTTCCACATGCACTCCGAGTGTGTTCGGGCGGGGAGTCGGGACAACGATTGGGATATGTAATCAGTCATTTTGTGAGACAATACGCACCTGCTTGAAACTGCGAAGGCGAGGTGGGCGGGAAGATGATCGAGTGACCACAGGCAAGCGTCCAACAAGACTAGTAGCGAGATGCATTTCATGTTGCGTTATAGATGGCGGCTCCGAAACAAGCACAGCAGTGAAAACGGATGGTAGGGCACGGGCAAATACTGGATGAGAAGACCAGGCTGCGTCCACATACCGACCTCGCGACATGAGATCGCGCGTATGCTCGCCACACACATTGGGGTGAAAGGGCACAATCCGGACTTGGCTACTTGACTCTCCCACCTCATTGTATGAGTGAAATGTGGATCCGTGGCAGGCTTAGTGTGAGATTTGAAGCAATGATATTGCGGTCCTACACGGATACTGCATCGAGCCCACGTCGGCCGTGCAGATATATGTAGCACGAACGACGTGTACTCACCTGCGAATCCTATGAATCCGAACGCTCCCTCGCCGGCTTCTGATCCTCCACAACCAGCTTCCACCCGCCATACAACTGGTTCACGATCGCGCTGCGCTTCAGCACGGCAAGCTCCTTCGTCTTCTCTGCGTAGAAGGCGGCCAGCTTAGCCTCATCAGTCTCCTTCTGCCCAAATCGTCAGCAGTGCTCGAGGTTGCGCATTGCGATGAAAATCTGACGTACCTGAATGTCACGGAACACCTCCTTCGTCCTCCGGACAAAATAGTGCCTGAAGTTGTACGAGGTGAACGACTGCGAAGTGCGCAGCATCGAGTGGTATAGATGCAATATCGATTGCTTGGTCGGTGGGCTCGCCATGGTGGATAACGGGAGAGACGTCGACGGTCGAGGTCGAGAGCCAACAAGCACAAGCGCTCAGGCTGAGCGACACCTCAGGCCTCAGGACCGTCGGCCATGACGTTCGTGTCGCGGTCACTCCGAGTGTGTGTGGGCGGACGACGGCGGCGAGAGCGCCGGATCTGCGCACCGATCACTGCTGACGTCACTCGCTGTCGACGCGCACTTCGCTCCTCGCTCTGCTCAGTCCGCGTCTGGTCTCTTTCATTCACGCCCACGTCTCCTCCTTGTCTACATCGCCAGTCCCTCCGCCGCCGACACCTGTCTCGCATGGCGCACGCTCCCTTCGCGGCAAGTGAGTATCTGCGCATCGTCAAGTCCAGCACCATATGCACATGTCTCCCTAGCTTCGCGCGGCCTCTCTCTTCGCAGCTCTCACTCCTCGCACGGTGCCCTCTACCACTGGCTGTGAATCTGCATGAACAGTACATCTAGCCCGCGACCTTGCTCGACCACTGCTCCGACCCCCTCGCCCGGTCGTTCGACCCGTCCGCGTCCACGCGTCCTCGTCTCGCCGCTCGCTCTGCGCGCCCCCTCATCCTTCTCTTGCCCCTGCCTGCGCCCGCGCCGCCTCGTTCTTCTCATCCTGCGCACGTCCAAGGTGGTCAACAAGTACTATATGCATATGCTACCGCCGCCGCCTGCTCTTGGCCCCCTCTCGTGGTGCTGTACGCCATGCTCAGTACGCACAAGTCGCAGTTCGCTGCACGTAGCATCTGTAAGCATTGAAACATGTACAGAGAAGGGCTCGCAACGCGTACCTGCAGCCCGAGTACCGGGCGGCCGTCCCCGAGACACAACACGCAAGGGAGGACGACACGAGACAGGCAAACTACCCCGCTGTACAAGCTATGTCAGCACGGCGAACGAGGGTGGAAGCACTCAGTACGTACCGGCTAGCCGGGACTCACGCGACCGCCGTAGGTCGAGTCCTCGAGCACCGGCTTTCGCATGCCCCGCGCCAGCCGTTGTGGCCTATTCCGCACGTATAGCTGTGAGCGTGCGGACGCGGAGCCGGCGGGGGCGCGTATCTGCGAGCTTTGAGCTGCGTGCCGCACACTGCGAGGAAATGTGAGCTGAAACGGCTGGGGAAGCGGACGAGGTCGAACGGGTACGTACCTGAACCCATAGTCTGTACGTCGTATGGCCGGACGACCCGCAGCAGTCGGACGGCAACAGCGGTAGCCGACGGCCGTCGAGCGAGCTCCTGCGGAGCAGCGACGTCGAGGAGCGAGACGGGGAGCACGTCAGCAGGGACCGGGGACGCGCAAAGGAGGACGAGGTCGTGCGTACATCCGACCTTGTCGCCTCTCACCATACTCACATCCGTGCAGCGCGCTGTCCCGCCCGCAGAGTCCTCGCCTGACCTGCAACGCGTCAGTAACGCGACCAGAGCGAGAGAGGCGGGACGAGGAACGTACCGTACCACACGGCGGGAGACGCGAATACAGAAGGGCGAGGAGGGAGGGAGGGGAGGGACGGCGCAGCGTGACCGTGCAGACTGGGACTGGGACGGACGAGGGCGAAAGGCGGGGGCGCGTCCGTCTCCCGCATCTGCCGCTGCCTCTGGTCTATGTGCCAGCGGGGTGGGGGTGCGGCAGCGTCCGGACATGACGCTCGGGTCGCAGGTTGACGGGAGGAATTCAGCCATCGTGCTGGACGGCTTCGCCGCTTCGAGGTAGGTCGAAACGGACCCTGCACACGGGCAGACTCCCATGCTAATTACAACACGAGTAGCGTGCATTTCGGGCCAATGAACGGGGGCATGCTCGTCGTTCGCATCCCTGTCTCGAGCGCTGTCTTCGACACGGCGCAGGCATACTGCACCATGGGATGAGTCGGCCACCGGGGATGGCGGAATGTGGAGACCGAAGCTCCACGAATACACGAAGCATGGACGCGTCTTCGGCGACTGGCAACTCGGGAGGAGGGGCGGCGTTGCTGGACCCTCGGGAGCGGCCATGGCGGACTCGATTGATCGGCGTCCGCGCAATGTCCATGTGTAGATATGTTGAGTCGCGGACGATCGGCTCGCTTGTACGCGCGTTTACGCCTGGTTGCACGGGAATGAATGATGTTCCTTCCTCTGGCAGGTTGCTGAAACTTCGAGCGCGTCGCGCTGTGTGTGCCTCAAGATGATTCTGTGCGTGATTCACATCCGGGTACTTGCTCGTAGAGAATTACTGCGGTACTTATGCTGTATACCTCTGGAAGCTGCTCTTGCGGTGGGGTACGACGGTGCCTGCATGGACAGTCATGCTTGCATGTTCCCATCAATGTCACACTTCGCTGCACTTTGCAGTGCCCCGAGCAGCAACCGAGCAGCGTCAAGTTGAAAGACGTCGGCCGAATCAGAGTCGGTCATAATTCATTACAAGGGTTCTGCATACACGGGAGAGCGAGCGGCATTGCAGGGACCGAGCAGGCGATGGCAGAAGCCTATTATTGAAAGTACTCCAGCTGCTGCACACCTGACATCCTGACCAGGAGCTCAGTTCTGGACACGGCGGTGGTTAATTGGAAGGAGATGGTGTTATGCAAACCAAACCCAGACTGGAGTTGTGCGGTATCATCAAAGCTAAGCATGCCCAGAGGACCTGTCTACATACTACATGTGTGTCTCCTAAAAGTAAGTACAAACTCCAAACTGCGAAAGGCCGTTATCACCCTTCGTCGATGTGCGTCAGTGATGATGTGGGTCTGCATGGAAACACCAGATTGAGGAATGCTCCCCATAAAATGAGGCTTCAAGTTTCCGTGCTGGACAGGCAATCCTGTGAGAGATCGAGAGAAATATCAGACCGTTAGACAGTTGCGTGGGAGCGGGGAAGGATAGGCACACAGCCGTGATGTGCAGCGTGCGTTCCAGAACTTGGTTGCGTGCGAACAAGACAGGCCGGGAGGGCGTCCTTGAGCAAACCTATTCACGACCGCCTGCGGCAATGCACCAGCCTGCGGGCCCTCGAAAGTATTCGACGATGTCCCAGGAAAGACGACGACGTACAGAGCGAATCAACCTGTAGGAGCAGGTGCGCACGAGAGATCTGATGCAGATGACCGAGTCAAACACACATCCTCTGTTCAGTGTTCAAGGCCGTCACCCGTGTCCAAGCCCGCATGAGGTCTGGAGCACCGCACGATACGCAGGAGCAATGTTTCTGGATGCAGTAGGTCAGCTACATCCGTGTGATTCGGCTGGGAAGGTCACTCGACGCTTCTTCAGTGCTCCAGGATCCGACGTCGGCAGATTCACTGCGAGACTCAGAAGGAGAGGTACCGCTCCCACCATGAACGCACCCGAGTACGGGTTTCACCCACGTCATGTATTGTGCATTGCCATCCAGCATACGAGGCCCCGCGTCGAGTTGCGGCGACTCGATGTCCGCCTATGTGAGCGCGGCCATGAACGATGTCTTACGGTGAGAATGTTCCTGTCTGGAGTGCATGCAAGCTTGACAGATGAAGCCAAGCCACGCAATGTCGGCCTCGGAACAAACCGTACAGGAGGGCGGTACGTACGAGCTCAGCGCTGTCTCCTGTAGTAGACTGGACCTTGTAGGACGGAGCGTCTGGCCAATATTAATCAAGGAGTCCTGCACGCTGCATAGTATCAGAACGCTGTCGGAATGCCTTAAAATGCGACCTGAGAACGTACATATGTGTGCGAATGCCCGTGCCTTCCAGTCCGAACGTACGAGCAAGCTACAAGGAGTCTGGACGCGTGGGGTGAGCGCCGCCTCGCCGGGAGAAGCGATCGGGTATCTCGGGGACAAGAGACCGTCATCTCTCGGACTATCCTGCCGGCGCAGAGCAGCTCTGCAATCAGACAGAATGCAGTACGTACCGAGCAATGTGGCTGTCAATGATGACACCAGATAGCGACCGCACAGGAGCATGTATTTGCACATTTGGCCGCAATCTGGCAGTGGTTCAACGCCAGCCAGGCAGCGTGGGCTCGCCATGCATGACTGTTGATTTGAGCTTTCCCGTTCACAGTACGCTGTACTGCAAAGGTCAGCGGGCGTGGTTCAGATCCATGCTGTTGAAATGTGTGCCATGGTTATGTACGAGTACAAGGATGCTCGTCTGACGTCCGGTACAATGCTTGAAGCGTTAGGAAGATCGGGGGCATGCATACTAGCAGATACGCACCCAATAAGAGCAGCTCGCGCCTTGCAGTGGCCGAAACACACTGGTCTTCGCTTCCGAGAGGCTGGCGCCGCTCGACGACCCTGCAAGTTCTATCAGTGCATCGACGCATCGAAGCTCGAGCTGGGAGACACCGCCTACCTGCTCGTATTCGCGTTGCGCTGCCCTGGTGTATACTGCCGTTTCGCTATTGCTGCAGCCCTCCCATCCTCCCGAGTCCCGTCCTCTGACCACTCTCCGACCAGCCGGTCCCGTACCTCTCATACCACCACATCTTCAACTGCGCCTCCGGGACAGCGAGATCTGTGTTCTTCGAGTCGGTCTTGACGGCGGGACAGCTCGAGTCGGAGGTGATCCGATGAGCGTCGGCCTCGCCCACGGTCCGTTCGATTCGAGGTAGGCGAGGCGTGTGAACCAGAGGGTGTTGCTGCTCGGAGTGCAATGACGGAGAGAGCAAGCAATGGAAGTCTGTACAATCCGAAATTCGTGTCAGAACGCCGTCCGGAGACTTCCCAGATTGAGACAGCCTACCGTGTAAATATGTCGGGCCGCGTTGACCCTCTTCCGAGGAGATACATAGGAGATGACTCCAACTACAATGCGCGCTACGAAGCAGTACGCGGCCGGGGAGTATCAAGTGACTGCGCAAGGTGAAGGCTGTCAACATTCCGACCAATCTGCTGGCACCCGCAGGCGCGTTGATCATTGAAAACGCACCGGCTGTACGTGCATGCAAGCAAACCGTAAGATAGTGCGCGTATCTGGACTCGACGGCCGGTATATTTCGGGCTCCGGGCGTACTCTGGCAAGCCGCACCGCGTGGCATGCTTGCAGCCGAACACCAAGGCGAGAGCCACACGTAGACCTTGAACGGTACATGTGCGCAGTACTGTCCCTGCATGGCGGACGCCCTCCGCTCCTGTCGAACCCTAGAGGCTAGAGGTGGAACTCCAGATGACGGACAGCTTGAAGGGCCAAAGTCGTGTCTCCACGACACGCAGGCGGCCAGACTGAGCGAACTCCTGGCGATTCTCGCGATACCTGTGTCGTAGATTTAGCTCTGAAAGATCGGATTCATGACTACGCATCCTAATGCGTGAGGTACGTACTTTGCAAGTCCGAGACATGCAGATGTTCGCTTCCGATGTGCAGGTACCGCTCGAGGACCCTGTGAAGTCTGTTACCGCGTCAACGCATTGAAGCGCGAGCGTAGACAGACCGCTTACCCGCTCTGATGCGACTCCGTCGACCTACCTCTGGTCCCGCTACGTCGTCACCTTCTCGCCCTCCCATCCTCCCACCCTCTCGTCTTCACGTCTTCGCATCTTCTCGTCGTCTCGCCCTTCGTCCCGCCGCTCGTCGACGCTCTCCCAGCCAGTTCCCCGCCTCCCATGCCGCCATCTCCTCGAAAGACTTCCAAACCGGTGCTCCCAGGCGATTTCAAGAGGGTGAAGAACGAGCCGACGAGGAAGGCTCGAAATGAGATGGTAGCCGTCGTCGACCGAGCATTTGGTGAGTACCGTCGCGGTACTAGGGACCCGGGGGAGCGCTGACGAATCGCACAAGCTGCTCGTGCGGACTGTCAGTCGGTCGTAAATGGCTAGTCGAAGAGGACGTACACGAAGACGTTGCGGCCGGCCACAAGATCGTCGGAATCCCGGAGACGGACATCTTCGCACACCCGAACTACATTCGAAGCGGCATCCCGAAGCCTGGGGAGCTGACGGCGAAGCAAGTGAGCGGTGAGATCTCGTTCGCGGATGTTACAGAGAGCGACATACCCGATGCCGAGTGCAACCGGGTGGCATGAGGAGCCTTCCTGGGCGGGCGGTGTAGATGAAGCCGTCGGAGTTCGGGATCCGTCCCTCTCCGCTGTCCTCCAGCGCCGGCTCCCGGCTCGTTTTGCGGGCGACGCGCCTTGCTCACTGCTTCGTCCTCCAAATCTCCGACGTCCCGAACACTGACGCGGTCGCTTGCATGCAGCGCAGCGATACGACGACGCAGTGTT
The DNA here is from genome assembly GCA_001792895.1 of Lentinus brumalis. Classification (NCBI taxonomy): domain Eukaryota; kingdom Fungi; phylum Basidiomycota; class Agaricomycetes; order Polyporales; family Polyporaceae; genus Lentinus; species Lentinus brumalis. Next base: position 178,550 of record MARA01000051.1, on the reverse strand, counting down.
CGTGTCGCGTTCATGGCAGGAGCAAGGCCGGCATCAAGACCGCTCCGTTCGTCTGTCGGTCGCCCACCAGGCACCATGGCGAGCCCGCTGCTCAAGGACATGCCGACGTACGACCGCATCAACCGGGATCGGCCGTGCCAGAGATTGAGCCTGAGGGCCGGGAGGACACGTTGAAGTCGGATTCGATCGAGTCGGGCGAGGGCCGTGCTTGGCAAACTCCGAGGCGTTGGCACCTGTAGAGTCTCGACATGTATGTATGTAGCTCCTCTTGGTGTCCGCGTCGCAGTTGTGGTGGTCGAGAAGAGAGCGCCGATGCTGTGCAGCACAGCACGAACGTTCTACGTTATATCCTGTCGACTCGGAGTCAGCATAGCGTACTTGTCCTGCTGTATCAACCGTGCGCTTTCGTCGAATGAAAGGTGCTCGGAGTGTTGAGGAAGAATATTGAGGGGAAACGTCCTACTAAAGCGTGCTGAGCCTGCGAACCTCCCTGAAGACGCCCTGCGGTGGCTAAATTGCACTGTCTGACAGTGCACCGAGAGTCCGGGAGAGCGCTATGCCGTACAGGTGTTCGCGTCAAGGTAGGCCGGCCAGGAACGTACTCTCGGGGAGCGCTCACCTGTGTCCTCTCGCTCGCCCTCCCCTCGAGCCTCGTCCCTCCCTCCTGGCGTATCTCCGCCCTCTCCGCCCCTGGGACGCTGTAGTAACACATGAACAAGACATCTATGTAGAGCAGACACAGGAAGGAGGTACATACGCTGCTTCGCGTGCGCGGGGTCGGTCTCGACACGACCCTCCCAAGTGCCGTAGAACAGGCAGCGGAACGCATTGTATTATATCAATTTGCGACTTCCTCCGCGACCTGTACCCCGGATATGCACCCGGATATGCTGTAAGGCAAAGATTCGTACGCTGGAGAGTAGCCCTCGCTTGCCCAGAGCGGCTCTCTCCGTGCACCGCCCGCGGACCCGATAGCCAGTAGCCACAACACGAGGCTACTCGCCGCCGCCGCAGCGCACACGAACGTCGAAGTCTCGCGCACGAAATATATTTTCGCTACGTACGCAACTGCTGGTTCTTCGAGGTACTTGATCTCGTCATCGGCCAGCTTCACCTTCAAACCCGCTGGAAAGACACACAATTACACGACGTGGCTTAGGACGCCGAGAAATGAGACGCACCGATCGTATCTTCGAGGTTGGACAATTTCGTAGCGCCAATGACAGGAGCGACGACGCCCGGCTTCGAGACGATCCAAGCGACAGCGATCTGTGCCATGCTGACACCCTTCTTTCTCGCGACTTCCTCGACGCTGCGCATCCGGATACATAAGTGGCTGCAATGGCTGCGCGACGGTATGAAAGCCCGTACCGGTTCACGATGTCAACGGTCGCCTGGTTCTTGTACACGGTGACGCCGCTAGATGACGACATCATGAGTAAGGGACATGATGCGCTAGGCAGAGACAGGAGACGTACAGGTCAGAGTTGCCTCTGGTAGACTGGGCGTCCACGGGCCGAGTAAGCAGTCCGCGGGCGAGCGGCGACCACGGAATGGCGCCAACACCGAAGAGCTTGAGGGTCGGGAACATCTCGCGCTCCTCCTCCCGATAGAGAAGCGAGTAGTGGTTCTGCATCGAGATGAACGGGGTGAGGTTGTGAGTGATGGCGTAGTCTGCAGTCAATGTGAGTGGGTGAGCATGGTCCCATACACGGGCAACGTACTCTGCATCTGGTGGACTGCCGAAGCGGACGTCAGCGCGGGGCATGAGGTGACGGCCGGATGTCATGACACGTACACTGGTGGGCATAGCAAGAACTCATGCCGATGTACCGCACGTAACCGGCCTTCACGACATCGTGCAACGCGTGCATCTACAATCGATGAGTGTTTGCATCCCAGCTGCTACGATAGATATACGCACCGTCTCCTCGATCGGAGTCTCCGTGTCAAAACGATGGCCTGCAGGACGCTCGCACTCAGTAGACTTCAGAACGTTCTGAACGGCAGGCTTACACTGGAGCACGTCGATATATTCAAGCTGAAGGCGCTTCAGGCTAGCCTTGACCGCGTCGAAGATATGCTGCGCGGCAAGCTTAGCATATCGCGCCGCCTCGCAATGGCGGTACACACCTTGCGGCTCAGCCCAAGCTGGTTGATAATACCGAGCTCTTGAGGGTCATGGAAGTAGGTGTGGATACCGGTGTCAGAAGCGACCGGGAAGTACACCTACATCGTCTGTAAGTACTTGTACGCCTGTACTAAACAGCAGTTTAATCCGAACCTTGGTCATTATCACGAGTTCCTCGCGAGGAAGGCCCAGCGTCTTGATCGCCTTGCCCAGTATCACCTCAGAAAAGCCGTTCGAGTACGTCTGTCAAAGCGACGTTAGATCATGAGCGACCTGCACAGTAATACTCGAGTACGCACATCGGACGTGTCAAAGGTCGTGACGCCATGGTCGTAACTGTCCACATATCAGCACGCTGACCAGCTCCGCCTTTTGGGGCGCGCTTACGCGAACTTGATGTGCTTGAGAGCTTCCTCCTCGCCGACGATCCACTTGTCCCAGTTCGGGTCGCCGTAGGACATGCAGCCGAGGATGATCTTCGACACCTTCAGGCCGGAATTGCCGAGGCGAACTGGAGGAAAGACAAGAGGTCAGTTGTCGGTGTTTGAGGAGACAGCCTGACCTATGCGCGTACCGTATTCCATCTTCTGAGGCATATTGGGCAGCTTGAGCGAGGTTGAGCGATGAGCGGGATGAGACACTGTGTTGTCGGTAGTAGAGAACAGCGATCGCCCCGGCCTCTGGTACTTATATCCTGGCGAGCCTACACAGTTTCTCCACGACCTGATACACGCCGACATTCGCGTCCACCTCACGGAACTAGAAGTGGGGATTATGAGCAGGGCAGAGGGAGGGGAGAGCAGCTCAGCACGTACGTCTGGCGGCCGGGCGGGGACCAGCACCCACAGACCGCTTCCGAAGGCCCCGCCGTTTGATATTCTCCTTGCTGAGCCACTCGGGCGACCGAGACACAGTGCGGATCATCGTGGACGCCCGCGCGGTCGATGCATCTCGGGCGGGGTAGGGCGGGTTCATGAACGTAAATAACGCACCTCGGGCGGCATGGCCACTGTTCTGCATACCTCCCACATGCACTCCGAGTGTGTTCGGGCGGGGAGAACGAGTGGTGTAACTGATCATCTTGTGAGACGATACGCACCTGCTGAAAATTGCGGAGGCGAGGAGGTGCGGACGAAGGTAATCGAGAGTCGTGCGATATGACCACAGGTAAGCGTCCCACAACTTGCACACTAGTAGCATAAGATCCTCCGTGTTTCGCTATGCATGGCGGCTCACTGGAGAAGACCAGGCCGCGTCCACAAGACCGACCTCGCGACATTGTCGTATGCTCGCCGCACACAGTGGCGTGAACGGATGCAATCCGGATTTCGCACGAAGTCAGATCCACCAAGGCATATGTCCAGCGGACAGTCCGTCAGCGCTGACACCTCACGAGGAGTGTAACGCCTCAGGACCTGTGACGCATCGCGTCGTCCAGGACGTTTGTGTCGCTCTCTCGCTGCCCATTTTGGCCAGTGGTCTCTGGCCAACATCAGACGCCATGGTCCCCGTCGAGCACAGTGCGTGATAGTAGTACGTACTACGTGGCTGAGCTCGAGAAGGTTCACGGCTGACACAGACCAGCGGGCCGTATGCACTGGCGAGAAAGCGAGCGGCACGTCGGGTCACAGCAGCGATCACAGCGTCGGGCCCGCATGGTGGCAGGCGGCCACCATCAAGGCTGCGAGGAGGCGCAATCACTCACAGAAAGATCGCGCAGGACACGACGTGAGAGCCTTGAACATCTCTTGTCGCTGCGTCCTGGTTATCCAGCGAATTGTCTGCTGGACAGTCCGCCCGACAAAGCTCCTCGTCGCTGGGACGCTTTCGTACTTGGCTTCATGTAGCACCCTTCTCATTGCACAAGTGAGATGTGAATCGGGATGAGATTTGAAGTGATGGTATTGCGGTCCTACTCTGATACTGCATCGAGCCCACGTCGGCCGTGCAGATATATGTGGCACGAACGACGTGTACTCACCTGCGAATCCTATGAATCCGACCGCTCCCTCGCCGGCTTCTGATCCTCCACAACCAGCTTCCACCCGCCATACAACTGGTTCACGATCGCGCTGCGCTTCAGCACGGCAAGCTCCTTCGTCTTCTCTGCGTAGAAGGCGGCCAGCTTAGCCTCATCAGTCTCCTTCTGCCCAAATCGTCAGCAGTGCTCGAGGTTGCGCATTGCGATGAAAATCTGACATACCTGAATATCACGGAACATCTCCTTCGTCCTCCGGACAAAATAGTGCCTGAAGTTGTACGAGGTGAACGACTGCGAAGTGCGCAGCATCGAGTGGTATAGATGCAATATCGATTGCTTTGTCGGTGGGCTCGCCATGGTGGATAATGGGAAAGATGTCGACGGTCGAGGTTAAGAGCCAAAAAGCACAAGCGCCCAGGCTCAGCGACTTGTAAGCCACTTTTATGTCACTGTCGTGTCTGGACTTCGTGGCTAGTACTTAAGTAATACTTGGTACACACTCGGGCTAAGTATCTAGTAAGTAATGTCAGGGTCTGAGCTTCGAGAGCAAGTATGCATGATTCAATGGCCTTCTTTGACCTCAAGAATAATCGCTAGGAGGTTAAGAGACATAGGACAACGCGACATTGAGTAAGTAACGTCAATCGGTATCGGCATGTACTTACTGCACTCAGTTCTCTCCGTCGTTTGCGAGGAAGCTGCGCAGTACTTTCTCTGGAAAATCCCAATGCACCTGACAGTATGATCAAGTTCTCAGCGAGGCCCCGAAGGTTGCGATCGTACTCACGAAGTGATTGCCCCCTCGCAGGCGCACAAGAGACACCCTCCTTGTATTCACCCCAGTCTGCTTCGCCTCCTCAAGCTCCGCAGCCATACCCTTGACTACCCAGGCTATGCCCCACAGAGACTGATCGCACCATACTACTCTCAGTTCCACGCCTCGCCAGGGGTCGCGCGCTCGGCCTACACCCGCGGCGGCGGTCGGATAAAACCCCGCGTCCTTCAGCTCCTTGTACAGCCCGTGTGCTGCGCACATCTTCGCCGTTAGGGTGTCGCTGCCGTCGGGTATCTGTCCCGGGGACTCGTGCGTAGATTCCTCTTGCTCCTGAGAGGTCATGTTCTTCAGCGACGAAGGACCGTCCGGAGTGTCACGTAGAACGAGTGTGTCGCCTTCAATTGGGTCTCCATGAGGGAAGTACGCCGCGGCCCAGTCGTGAAAGCGCTTGATGCGCTCTTCAGGAGGCACGGAGCTGTCCCACAGAGGATGGTAGGTCTGCGGCGGGGGCGTGTACATGAGGAATCCGAACGCACAATCTGATTATTATGTCAACTTCAAGATGAGAACGCATGCGGTCGATACGCACCGTGTGAGATGATTCGGCGCACGTACTTGCACAGGTCTACCGCTGGCGAAGGGAAATACCGTGCATGGGCGAGGAAGGCCAGTGCCCAGATCGCGCCCAACGACCACCCGGCGAGCACGATCCCGCCCTTAGCATCCACGCCGGCTCCCTGGGCAGGCGGGATGCGTTCGCGCTCTACGAGGTCGACTAGATAGTCGAACACCTCTCGCGCGCGTTCGCGCATGAACTCCCGGGCTTCTGCTTTGGCCGAGGGCGAGTCGGGAGATGCGGTTGTAAGACGGGTTATGAGAACACGCTCGTCATCGGAATAGGGTTCGGATCCTGGGTAGTCGCGCCGATTGAGGGCGATGACTCGGGCGTTGTGTCCGGCGGCGAGGGGAAGCAGCTTCTTGAAGTTACCTGTGTTCATGAGAATGTTAGGCTATGGAGTGATTATCAGCAACGTGGACGCTCACCACCGTGCCAGATCAACCCATGTATGACCACAATTGTCGTATAATTTGTGCTACCAGGGGGTGCGCCAGAGTCGAGGCATGCGCGCAAGGCTGTAGAGATCATCCTGGTGCTCGAGCGGTGGCGATAGTTGTACGTCTCAGCCCGCCAGGGAGGGAGTAAGCTCGGCGTTGCCAGAGTGCATGTAGTTCAATGCCACGACGTCTCGAACCCTAGTTGAAGCTCTCACATGAACTTTCGAGCGTGGTAAGTGGTACTTACTGTCTATACTCGCTCAAAGTTGACGGAACGTACCATCTTACCTCGTGCACACCGTCTAAATCTCGTGACGATGGAGCTACTACGTGGTTCAATTCAGAACGAGACGTTGGTGACACTGCAACAAACGCATCCTTTCCGCACGGCTGAAATCGTAGCGTCGCTAACATTCCCCTGGTAGAAACATTTACCTTCCCGAGACGGTAAGCTATTTGAACAGCCTCGTTCGTACACCTTTCATGGGAGGAGTTAGGGAGTTACCTGCAGACTTTGAGATATAACGAAATTCTTACCTTCGATACAATTCCTATGCCTTAGCTAACTCCGGAAAGGATGCTTTCTTTGCAGTGTGAGTTCGAGAGGACTTCGATGGAGCGGACCTGAGTTTGGATGATCTGGTCGATCTACAGTAGTCTCGCCCGCAAATGGTCAATCTTATCTAATCTCTCCGCCTGCGCAGCTTCTGGCCAGCTGCACTCCAAGCTTGTCCTTTTACCACCATCATCATCAAACATCCCGGCAGGATGTCGCGCCTGCCCAAGCTGGTGGCAAGGAACATGTTTCAGTTGTATCTACACGAGAGGTTGGTCGCCATGAAGTACGCTGGGAGTTTCCGCCCGTGTGGACGTGATTAATGATCACCGACCTTCCTGCAAGCCTCTGTAAGCACACCTTCCTTTTCGACACAATAAATACCTGGCAAAGGACGCCATCACCATGGCAGTCTTCCGCGAGTATTATATACTCAGATTTCAATGCGGCCGGGCCCAGACTTAATAGCTTACCCGCGTCAATTCATTCATTCTGGCGCACGCGGCGACGGCTACAAAAGCCGCCTGGCTGGACGTGGTCTCCCCAGGTTACCTCCGTCCGTCCCTCCCCACATTCGTTTGCACCCCCACTCCTTTCCAATGTCTACCTGGTCGAAGCTCGCTCTCTTCGTCGCCGTCGCCACGGCGCTCTCCTCCCCGGTCATGGCAGAGCACAGCCACGGCCCCAGCAAAGCAGCAAAGGCTCGCCCCTTGGGACGTGTGGTGAACAGCAGCAAGCCCGTCATCATCGAGATGTTCGAGTGGAATTGGGACAGCGTCGCTGCAGAGTGCCAGAACTTCATCGGGCCTGCTGGGTACGGTTTCGTCCAAGGTACGTTGGCCAGGCACATATTCTCGGCTGTGGCGCGTCCGGGCTCCGAGCTCACCGACCGTGAACCTCAGTGAACCCGCCTCAAGAGAGCATCAGCGGGGACCAGTGGTGGACCGACTACCAGGCCGTGTCGTACCAGCTCACGTCCAAGCATGGCAACCGTCAGCAATTCCAGAACATGGTCAATGCTTGCCACAATGCCGGTGTCAGCGTCATCGTCGGTGAGTCTCTCTGATATTCTCCCTGTTGGGCGTCCGATCTCATGCGCATCGGTATCTCTCAGACACCATCTGGAACCATATGGCTGGTCTCGACTCCGGTTCGGGCAACGCCGGCTCCTCGTTCACGAAGTACAACTATCCCGGCATCTATCAGAACCAGGACTTCCATAACTGCCGTCACGGCATCAACAACTGGAACGACGCCAATGAGATTCAGACGTGTGAACTTGCAGGTCTCGCTGAGTACGCAGTCCCATCCTCTGCACGCGATGACCGTATGGCTAATTGAAGCTCTTCTCGCTGTCTAGCCTCGCGACTGAGACGGAGTATGTGCGAAGCCGGCTGGCTCAGTATGGCAACGACCTGCTCAGCTTGGGCGTCGACGGTCTCCGACTTGATGCAGCGAAGCGTGAGCAGACACCCATGACTGACCTTCCGAGCAACCTTAAGCTCACGAGACTCGTGCAGACATGCCGGTGGCCGACATCTCCAACATCCTCTCACGCCTGAACACGAACGGCAAGTCGCTGTACATCACACAAGAGGTCGTCTATGGCGGCGGTCAACCTGTGACCCCGAATCAGTACACCCAGACTGGTGCGCAGAACCTTGTTGCCGCGTTTCCGACGTTGCTGACGTCACACTCGTAGGTGACGTGCAGGAGTACGTTGGCGGTCGATATCACCTTCTGCCGTAGCTTCCTAACATATTACATAGGTTCCGCTTCATGGATGCCCTCCGGGACGCCTTCACAGGCAAGTCAAAGCTTTCGGACCTGAAGGATCTCGACAACCGAGGTAGCGTACTTTTCCGCGCTGCTCACCAAGGCACTATATCTGACTTGCGTTGCAGGCTGGGTGCCCGGCTCTCAGGCGAATGTCTTCGTCGCGAACCATGACTCGGAGAGGGTACGTGACACGCCTCCCAGCTTCTCTTTTTACGGGACGTGTCGCTGACAGCTGAAACAGAACTCGGGGACGCTCACGACCAACTCGCCTTCCAACATCTACACTCTCGCTTCCATCTTCTCTCTCGCGCACCCCTATGGCACGCCGACCGTGCTTTCCAGCTACAGCTTCTCGAACGCCGACGCAGGCCCCCCGAACGGCGGGGCCGGCAACTGCAACCAAGGCAGCGGGTTCATCTGCCAGCACCGCTGGCAAGAGATCGTCGGCATGGTCAAGTTCCGGAACACTGTCGGCAGCGCGCCCCTGACCAACTGGGTCGCTCCTGACTCGCAGAGGATCGCGTTCGGTCGCGGTGAGTGCCATTTCGGTCGTACACCGCGTTCGCTGCGAGTGCTAACACGTGCGCTCGGGTCTGTAGGTTCTCTCGGGTTCGTTGCGATCAACAACGAGGACTCGGCATGGACTGCAACGTTCACGACGTCCCTGCCAGACGGCACGTACTGCGACGTGATCAAGGGCCAGCTGTCGAACGGACAGTGCAGCGGCACGACGTGAGTCCCTCACATCATTCGTCTGAGGCCAAAGTATACTGACTGTGCGCGTCAGGTTCACGGTCAAGGGTGGCTCGTTCAAAGCAACAGTCCCTCAGCGGGGCGCGATCGCTATCCACACTGGAGCGAAGCGCTCGTGAAGGAATGTGTTCGGACTTTGGGATGGGAATCATTTTGGACTCTGCATTTTAGTGGGACATTATACTTGACTGATTCGCTAATTTCGGGAACATTATAATCTACTAATGTCATGCACCGATTCCAGACTGCACGCGAGCTAGAAGCCAACGTACGGGCGGCGCTGGGAAATAGGCGTGATGAGAACTGGAGCGTGTTCAACGCTTACGATGCGATTGTTCATCGACCGACTGATGACTTCGAGCGATCAATCGAGCGACGGAGGAAAGTGGACGGAACGAAGCCCCACGGGAGCCTCCAGGCGAAGTTCTGATCAACATGCTTTTGGCGACTTTCTCACGATTATAACGACCTCCTCCATCGCACCCATCACCCTCTTCGAGGAGGAAAAGCCCCTCCCGATGTACGTGACTCAGTGCTTGACTCAGTGCTGCTTGGGATGGTACGCTGAACTTATAAGTCGCAGGATGGACTCGCGCACTGGTGCTCATCAGGACGAGGCGCCGACTATTCAACATGAACTCCGTGCCCGCTTCAACGGCTTGATTCCTACTCAAGTCCCCGAGCTGGCCACCATGGTCGAGGAGGAGTGCCGTGCCAAGATCGAGGAGTGCCGTGCCAAGATCGAGGAGTACCGTGCCAAGATCGAGGAACTGAACATATGCCTCCGGGAGCTGCGCTCCATCCGCAATGCTGCAGCGACGATCAACTCGACACTACCTCCCGAGGTCCTCATGCACGTCTTTCGCTGCATCGAGCCAGATGACCGCCAGCATATCAGGATCGCTCACGTATGTCGCTTGTGGCGTTCCCTGCTGCGCAGCACCTCGGAGTTCTGGGTGAGGCTGTTGGATCCCGACGTCAGCGGACCAATCGTCTTGAGCGACGTGCGCCATGAGATAATCATCTCTGACATTGTGTGGAACTCGTCGCCCCTCAGCTTTGGGATCGCCCTCCCCAGTTCCTGTTTAGCGGATGTGAGCGAAGGCCGGATCGTCGGTGACCTGTCTCGCCTATCGTCTCTGTGCATCGTCATCGTCCACAGCGACAGCCTCAATTCACTCAGCTGCATGTCTCTCCCTTGCCTCGACACTCTGTCACTCTGGTACGAGGAACTCGGTATCCACAGGATCACAATCCCTCCTATCTCACCCTCCCAATTCCCTCGCCTCCATACACTCGAGACGAACTGCCCCTTGATAGCGCGTCGTTTGTTGAGCCCGGCCATCCAAAAGTTATCCATGGGATCGTCGGCCTCCTTCATCTGCGCCATCCACCCATATCGCAGGGCATTCGGCGCGTGCTGCAGGATGGACGCGGATCAGGACGTATTGGATATCATGCAGCGATGCGCTCGGCTGGAAACTCTCAGGTTCGCTGATTGTCTTCCAGTTTCCTGGCTCGGACCAGATGAAGTCGGGACACTGGATGTTATGCGCATGCCGAGTCTGCGTGCACTCACCATCGTCGACAAAGCACCGATCGTCCAGAAGCTCCTCAAGTCCATCTCCATTCCCGCAACGACCCGCCTTCGTTATGAAGCGCAGATGGACAGGCACCGCCTCAGCAAAACGCTCCCGTCCAATCTATCCTGTCTGCCCATGCTGTCTTCTATCGACGAAGCCGAGTTACGCATCGGGTCTTATAAGCACACCGAGATCCCCACTGGCAGAGGTCCAGTCTGCCATCTTCGTGGCTTAGTGCAGGGCATAGAGCGGTTATGCATATCCGTGTCGCAGACGGCGGCGCAGCGCCCCGGCTTGCACGTCACACGCGTAATTGTCCCTCATCTGGCTGCTGTCTTCGAGTCGTCCATCGTCACCGTCTTCACTGTGCGATGCTTCATGTCCTCTTCTCACCTCTCTGAAAAGAATATTCTCTGGATGATGAAGACGTTTCGGCACTTGCGCGACCTCAGGGTGCATGCATTGCACCAGGCGGCCTTTCTCAATGTAGTTCAAAGAATCGACTCGGATCTCTTGCTCAGGCTGAGGAGACTGGAGCTCGGCTCCCGCAATCCTCAGCGTAGCGAGTTGGATGTCTTGGTGTTTGCGTTGGAGTCCTGCGGAACCCGGCAGGGCTTGCGCTTGGATGCGTCACGTTCTCCTACTTGCTCCTGAATAACGGCTTCGACTCGACGTTTCAGGAATGGTTCGGGCTAGATGACGCAGCCTTCAGCGAGTATCGTAGACGACTAGGCACTGTCGCTGGCAGTGTGATTTTGTCAGCCGACAAAGCCAGATTACCAGCGGTACCGAAGCTGTAGTATGGACTTCTACATGTAGGATTGCAGCCGATAGTGATGGAACATTACAAATCGTACATCACGCACGGAACCAGAAGAACGTGTCGGGAGGTCTCCGATGAGTCTGCCGAAGTAGTCGGGAAGGAGCGTCGTGCAAATACTGTAGTAGAACGACTGAATGTGGATGTGCGTTCGCCCACGTGGCTCGTGCGAGGCCCCTGCCAGCGAGGCGGCCGGTGTCGAGACGTCGATAGTACTTCTCGGGTGTATACCACCGACGTACACCGACCTCATACGCCATTCTCGAGGTAAGTTCATGGCTGAAGCTGCTAGGAGGGTGCACTCATCTCTGATATATCGCAGTACACGGCGGTCATGGACTCGGACTCCTCTGCCATTCACCAGGATGCGGGAACGTATCACCCTACCGTACAAGAGAGAGTCCGTACCCGCTTCGCCGGGTTGACCCCGGCGCAAGTCCAGGAATTGGTCCCGACGGTTGAGGGGGAATATCGTGTCAAGATCGAGGAGCTCGAGGCGTGCCTCCGTGAACTGGGCTCCATTCGCAATGCTGGAGCGACCATCAATGCGACACTACCCCCGAGGTCCTCATGCACGTCTTTCGCTGCTTTCAGCCGACCGATCGTCAATGTATCAGGATCGCTCACGTCTGTCGGCTCTGGCGCTCCCTTCTACGTAACACCCCCGAGTTCTGGGTGTGCCTATTGGATCCCTTGGCCGGTGGAACACTCACCTCGACCGACGAGCGCCATGGCCCGGTGGTATCCGACATGGTGCGGAACTCATCGCCTTTCCGCTTTCGGATTGGGCTTGTTGCTAGCTTTACAGCTGCGTTGGGCGAGCGGGGGACGGTGGGCGACCTGTCCCGCCTATCGTCTATATGTCTGTTTGTGCCTTCGGGAAGCGCACTGGATTCGTTCAACCGTGTATCTCTCCCCAATCTTGACACGCTATCCATCTGGTGTACCAGGGGTGAGGTTCACAGGTGGACGATCCCCCCTACCTCATCCTCCCAATTCCCTCGGCTATCTGCACTGGAGACGAATTGCGCCTCGATCGCTCGACGCTTCGTGAGCCCATGCATCCGGATACTATCCGTCGGCTCCTCCGCTTCCCTCGTTTGCGACCCAAATCACGGAAGTGGGAGCGGGACGGTCCTGACATGTTGTAGAGCGAACAACGTCCAAGAGGTGTTGAAGATCATGCAGGAGTGTCCGATGCTAGAGGTCCTCAGATTCTCTGGAGCGCTTCCGACCCTCGAAGATGAATTCGGGACGATGGTGCACATGCCGCATCTACGTGCACTCACCATCGTCGACGGGACACCCCACGTCCATATGTTACTCATGAAGTGCATCTCTATTCCCGCGACTACCCGGCTTTGCTACGAAGTTCAGCAGGACGAGGAGCAAGACCCCAGCACTGCGAAAGCGCTGCCGCCCGACTTGTCGTTTCTGCCCATGTTACCCTCGCTCGATGAAGCCGAGCTGTGCATCAGGTCTTCGATCTGTACGACAGATCGCGGCCAGGTCTGCTACCTGCGCGGGCTCGCCAAGGGCGTCGAGGGACTGTACATATCCGTACCCGCAAGGAAGGGTAGGAAGTGGCGCGTGGCCGACGCGTTCTTCAATATCGCTAGGATCCTCGAGTCGTCAGTCATCACCACATTGACTGTACACTGCTATCGCTCCTCCGCTCCCCTCTCCGAAGACAATGTCCTCTGGATCATGAACACATTCCGGCATTTGCGCGACCTCACGGTGCATGGACCGCACCAGCAATCGTTATTGGTCGGACTCGACAGAGTTGAACCAGACATTCTGGTTGAGCTGCGGAGACTCGAGTTGGGATCCCGCGACCCGGAGCCGCGCGAGTTGGAAGATGTGGTGTGCGCGATTGCGTTCTACGCAACTCGGGGCCTGCGATTGGATGCGTTCTCTTACCTGTACCTCAACGACGGCCGCCGCTCGACGTTCAGCCAACGGTTCGGGATAGACGACGCAGACTTGCGCAACTATCGAGCGCGACTGGCCGCCGTCGCTGGAACCGTAAACCTTGCAGCCGGCAAACGCAAGTTACCAACAGTGCCTAAGCTGTGATGCCCAGGCTGTTGTACTCGTAGTATTACTCGACCTCGCCATGTCACTTCGAACTCCACGACGAATATGTATGGTTCCGCGAGGTCATTGGAGCGATGACCCTCCTGAGAGGAAGACTCGTAAAAGGTGTCAACCCCAGAGAGACGCTTCGCAGGCCTGAGCTTCGGTGAGTCGACGCAATCCGCGATTATCCCCTTCCGACCTGGGTCTCGTACAGCCAGGCTCTTTCGCCTTGTTTGGTCCGTCAAATCTGGGAGTTCGAGAACAGAGGAGACTCAACAACTTCTACCGTGATGAATCTTGGTCCCGTCCGGTTCGAGTAAGAGAACGCCATCGAGAAATGCGTCGACAGCATCACCGTACATTGTGCTTGCGGCTGGACATTCTAGGTGTGATATTCACGGAATACGAGAGGGCCAGGATGTGGGTAGTTACTCGTGATGCAGAGCACATTCGGCGGCCGCTGATCATCCTGCGACGAAGAGACGGTCCGACGCATACCCTGTGTTCCAGCGCCAAAGGCGTTGTCGGAGAATGTCGCATACATATATTCAAGCTGCTGCTCCGAGCAAGAGTGCGGTCGCGATAGATGACACCAGGTTCACCTAGTGACCACCGTTTACTGACGAACAAGACAGCGCGTGACAGCGTGAAGGGGTTACTCACCTGGTTATTCGTGAGGATGTCCACACCGCTGATGACCTTGACCTCCGCGCCGGGCGGCGGCGCGCCGCCCTCGTCCGTCACTATGCGGTTGGTCGAGTTCAGGTAGAGCGTGCGCTGGAGCGTCGCGCCTAGGAACGAATCGATCTAAACGCACTCCGTCGTCAGCGTCTGAGAGGGTACTTATGTGCGTGAAAGACCCACCAGAGAGCCCAAGCCGCCTGCAAATGTTCCCCAAAGCGCGAGCGAGGACACGATGTCTAGCCACTGTGCGCGACACGCCGTACTCTGCCAGACGAGAGACGCGGCAATAGTCAGGCCCATGAGCAGTCCGCCTGCAAGAGAGGACACGGTGCCCATGACAGACATAGCTCCGTTCGTTCCCGGAGGTACCGGCTTGAGGGTGGTGATGAGGATAGGCCGAGAGCGGGACAGGATCCCGAGCTCCGACGCGAGCGTATCCCCTAAACAGCAGGCGAAGTGTCTGCGACGGGCATCTTGAGATGTACTCATGCAGTGGACTGTCCGACTCACCCCAAGGTCACGAACAGCAAAGCTCGACTCCATGACGCCGCGGGAGGCGGCGTGAGCGGGCACCACCCGCTCAGATCGTATGCCACTTGCTTGCCCAGACTCACGTTCGCCCAGGTAAACAGCTCCGCTGCCCACGACCCAGGCTCGTACAGCGCGCTCCAGAGCAAGGCGGCGACAGCAGCAGAGAAGGAGTTGCAAAGTACCTGTGTCGCGTTCCGGTACCCCGCGTCCTGGTGTCCCTCCTCCAGCTTCGTCTTCAGCGCCTTCCCGACCTTCGTCGCGCGCGACCCTGTAAGATAGAACACGATGAGGGCGACTCCGAAGGCGACGAGCGGGACGGCCATCATGGTGTATCCGACAGCGAATGCTGCCGCCGCGCCAGAGGGAGAGAGTGAGCGTTTCCGAAGGCCATGAGCGGACAACAAGACTGCCAGGATGAGCGGAACGTAGCGCATCGTGGTGGATGATGAACAAGGTGTTCTCGGCGCTGTTGCCAGCGTCGAGGACGTGGATTGATTATGAGACCGCACGACTTCGCTGCACGCGTCTCGCGCAGTATATTCACCTGATTCAAGCGGCGCGGGCGCAGGTACAATTAGGCGGCTTTAGCACGATCTCCGACGTCTTCTCCGAAGCAAATGTGCCAGAGCGACCTGTATGTTTCCGACCGTCATCTGCCTCAGTATCTGTGCTTGCTACCGGCTAGCCCACGCACCGAGTGGGACGATATCCTAACCCAATCCGAACTCAATGACTTTGCAATTCACGGGCAACGGTCGACATACTTCTATCGCGCTTGTGGTGGTCTATACTGACTGTATACGCGTACAGCTTGTTTCCAGTCGAGCACCCGCCGCGCATGGTAGTGGAAGAAGACCGCGACGCGTACTATGGGAAGCGTCCGACTTGTCGTGCAGAAAATCGCACACCGACCCCGCACTGTAACTTCTCAGGTAGGCCCATCGAACTCCGAAGGAACGAACGACGCGTTCCGCGCCGGGCATCGCAGGAGGACTCGGAGAGGTCTATCGAAGGTGGATCCTTGTCATGTGAGTGGCCTTCCAGGCCCGTTCTTCACGAAAGCATGTCGCCGGTGTAGGACGGCGCTTTCCCCCGCTCGTCTCTGGCGTCACCACTACTAGTGCTATGGATGTTTTCGACGCTCTACGGGCCCTGGACAGCGCCTCGGTCAAGGGTGGTAAAATCTCGCCTACGCCCAGCTGCGGTAGCTCGGACATACTCGACCTATCCCTGCGAAGCTTTCTGGACTGGTAGACACATAGCTGCCCAGTAGTAGACATGCACCAAGTGCACGTCCCGCCGCTGAACCAGTATGTGATATGCTCCAATCATAGAGCATGACATCGGAGGTAAGCACTACGCCGCCTTTCCCCGCTCTGACGCTTCTGGTCTACCGACACAAGGTCTGAACCCATATATTCGTGCGACTTATGTGCACATATCAGTGTCGCGTCTAGATCTAACCAAGGCCGCAGATCTAGTGTTTCTCGAGGATTTTTGTCCGTCTGCCCTTCGCGACGGATGTGGTCGCTGAGGCTCTTACATCAAGCTCGGCCGGAGACCGAATTGTTGCATACTGTATACCAGCGCTGAGGTTAAGGCTCTCGCGGGCGAGAACTACTGTGAGGGCACTGAATGGACCGGTCAACGATATATGGCTCGTGCTCAACGACGCGAAGCTTCCGCTGAGCGAGTGGACGTATCTGAGAGTCACCACTTCGATCTGATTTGTGCCAGCCGTCCACGTACTCTCACATTCGGATATTTCTCATCATGACCAAGTTTGCAGTACTTCCTAACTTCAGGGCAGTGGTCTCGGTCGAGGAGAGCATCGTGCTCATCTACTGTTCACGAGCTCGAGTAGTCCGAGCGTAGGCGCGCGCGTCTGACACTGGAGCTCTTCCACAACCCACCACCCACCACCATCACGGACATTCCAGCACTCACGTCATCGTTCAGCACATAGATGCCGTTATTTGTAGGCAGTGGTAAGTGCCACCTGCACTTGTTTTTGGTCAGTGACGTGACTATATGCGCCTGCCAACAGCTTGCTTCAGCCCCCGGGTGCCCTCCGTCGTTCGACGAGAATGGAGTGAGTATGCTGACTTTGTCTATGCAGAGCTATGTTGACCGCATCTGTAGCTGAAAACGGAGGTGAAGTTGCGAAAATGCAGCGCGAAAATATCCATGCGACGCACGTTTTCTGCGATGGTAGCGACGATCCGTGGTTCCGCAAGTACGATATTTCGGACTTGAGACGAATAGCGATTCTGTTCTGACTGGAGTTTTTCTACGACAGCCTCTACAACCGGTCGATTGCGGTGCGTTTTACATCCTCGAGCTCGTACATCATGGATCTGCGCTCACGGCGTATTCAGGTTTTCCACTGGTCGTGGGTATCTGAGGTGGTCCGCGCGCAATTCCGCCTCCCAATCTCGTCGTATCTTATCGAGGGTGAGTCTATGCTGACCTCTCGGCTTGGCTCAAGCTTACGGCTGGGAACACTAGACCACCCGTACGATGCTGTGTCCGCATACATGAGCAGTGGGTGGCAAGATCTCCTCTTGGTCGAAGACGACAGCGGGACGCGTCTGGGAAGCCCTGATGTCGCATCCGACTGGTCTGGGAAGGAACACGACTCGGAGCGCGGAGAAACTATACCGAAGGCTGAACACCACCTCGGAGACGTCTCCATGGAAGGCGACACCCTTGTCCTGTGAGTGATCGTCCGATGTCGCTCGGCATGTAGCTGATCACGTTCGCGCAGAGACGACGTGTTCAACTCCGGGGCTGCAGGCACCAGTCCCTGGCAGAGTGATATATCACCCTCCGTAGTTAGTGACAACCCGCGATGTATTACCGTCTCTCCCTACCGATTGGTAGATATAACACGGCTCTCTAGTTACTGCAGCGATTCCCTAGCGCTGCCTTCCTGGTATATTCATGCGCGCCCTGCCCTCCCTCGCCCGCCTTGTCCATTCCTGTATGTTCCTCCATGCTCTGCAACATACGCCTATCATTCCGATCTGGGCATGCATGAATCCTCCCCATCTGGGGCAGTATTCGACCTCCGCCATGAAGGTTGAATTTCTGCGCATACCCCACTTATGGACCTTCTACTTCTGGAGGGTGCTCATACAGCGCCTCCCGCGCTCATACAGCACCTCCCACCGCTGCCCGCCCCGCCCCGCGAGCTCTCCCTCGTGCTCCTCCTGTACTCGGGCTCGGCGCGACCTGATGCAAGTGAAGGGTTGGGCGATACCATCGCAAGCTACAGCAGAACGAGGACGAGCGGCCTACGCAGCCTCGCCGCCAGTCGCCGCGTCATGCGCTGCGCGCGCAGGCTCGCGGCGCGGCTGCTGCATGCGGGGGCTCGCGGCGTGGCTGCTGCTCGCGGTGGCTCGCGGTGTGGCTGCTGCTCGCGGCGTGGCCCCCGCGCGTATGCGTTCCGTGCAGGATCCTGCTAATAACCATCCGGCTATATAGCTTGCGCACTATCGCAGCGGATGGGGCTCCGCACGCCAGCGCCTTAGCGCGTTCTTCGGCGGGCCCGCGAGCCCGCGTTTCTCGCCAATGGACGGTAGTCTTGTGTCCCGTCGCGCCTGTGCCTCAGGTCCTACTTGGATGCGGCGCGGGACGCAGCCGGCACTCATTGCGCGGCCCTCAATTGCGGCTGCTGTAGCATGACTGTGACCTTTTGGACATGTCTTATACACGCCTCACTGGCCCAGCTTTATGCAGTGATTGCTTACCTGTACATCTTGCGGGGGACTATACTACATACCGCGACTGCTCGCCAGGCTTGCCAAAGTGGCTGCACGGCAGAAACCCTTCCAATTTGGGATGCAGGACTTGCAGTGGCAGGTGGTCAGGCGCGTGTGCGATGGAGACTGCCTTTAAAGGGTAACTACAGCACTTACGATGCACAGAGAGCACAGATTGCTCATAAACGGTCCTGACATAGATCCAGCAGCTGATCAGAATGTGGAGGGATGCAATAAGTGGTCGCAGAAGTCTTGAAGTATGTCGCGCGCGCGACACGTTCATGGGCGACTCTCGTGGTCGGAATTCCCACGGCGTACGGAGCACGCTAAGTCCAGCAGACTGGCGCACAGTAGACATACGTGTGTGACGCAGACGTATGGGTGAATAGACGACAATATCATAGTTACAAGAGTGCAAACGGTACGGACACAAGGGAAGAACACATACTACATGTACGAAGATTGTACTCTTAGACCAGAGGAGGGAGACTGTCTGAGTCGCGCGAACGAACACTGGCTGTGTCTTGGGATGATGATGCAAGGGTAGCGAGGTCGGGAAGGATGTCAGAGCTGCGCAAAGCCAGGCTCGCAGTGTCGGCTACGGAAGATGATGGAAGGGTGGCGAGGTCGGGGAGGGCATCAGAGCTGCGCGACGCTATGCTCATAGCGTTGACGATAGAAGATGGTGCAAGAGAGGCGACCTCAGCGAGATTGGCGGCGGCCTCAGGCGCAGTGTCGGTGAGGGACAAGTTGTCGAGGTCGGGGAGAACGTCGGGGTCAGGCTCAGGGGTGAGCTCGTCCTCCAGGAGGGCACTGCCGGCCGTCTCTCCCAGGGTAACCCAGACGCCAACATATCTCCACACATGTAGGCAGAAGTTCTTCATCTTGCGCCGTATAGAAGCCTGCTGGAGAGCATATGCGCGCGCACCTTCCAAGTACTCCTCACGACCCTGGAAATTCTGATCACTCCTCCGCTCCCACTCCTGCGCCGTCCACTCGTGGAACTGAGGCACCCTGCGCATCTCCTCCAACAGCAACTGGACCTCCTCACGCCAGCGGTGCGAACGCGCGCGAGCCTTGCACCATTCAACGCGCAGCGCTATGGGTTAGACAAACATCAGCGGCATATTAAGTCGGCAGCATCGAGTACGACTCACACTCCTGCAGGCTGTCCTCGGCCTTCGCGCCAGCGTTCGCAGCGTCCTCCGCAGATGGGCATGCCATCCAGAGCCACGACACAGTGCGTGTGCCTTCCGTTCCCTCAGGATCTTCGCTGATGTGCCGCAGGTCACCATCCTGGAGGGGCCTGAGCAGCGCGCGCCACCCATCGCGGTCCTTACGCAGTCTAGGCGAGAGCGCAGATAGAGCGTTGTACGCGGCACGGTATCGAGCAGCTGCCATGTCAATCTTGTACTGGACAGCGGCAATCGAGTTCATCGCGCGAGTCTGCATGCCCTGACCGCGCACCCAACGGTCTTTGATCTTGTAAAGATGGCACCGTAGCTCCAGGTGCGTGCGGATGGTGGCAAGGGCGTCATGGGCCTGCCCGTGGCAAAGCTCCCACTCCTGGTCGAGGAGCTTCAGAGGACAGTCAAGGTATTGGAAGGCAGTGCTGGGAAGCAGGAGGGGGATCTTGTGGGGCTGCTTGGTCGTCGCAGTAGACATGAGCTGGACACGACGCGCGTGTACGCCGGGGAGGAAGAGCTGCTGGATCTTGAACCACCCGTCGAGCTTGCGGTACAGGATGTTCTCGCGCTCGAGGAGCTTGGCGCGCGCGTTGTCCGTAGCATGGGTGTGCAGCCCTGCCAGCTCAGCGGCATGCTCGCGCCTATGACGATGATCAGTCAATGCCAAAGATAGCGTTGGAATACGACTTACTGTCGGTCCTCGAGATCGATCCCCGCGGAGATCATCGTGCTGGTGGAGAACTCCTCGTGCAGGATGGGGTCCTTGCCAAGACGCAGTGCCTCGGCATCTTCTTCTAGGAGCTTCTTGCGAATGGCATTCTCAGAGATGTCTGAATACAGTCGTGAGCAGCGCAGAGGGCGAGAGTCAAGGTGGACTTACTCGGGCGCGTGACGAGGAAGGGGTTCGGCTGCGCGGAGTCCTCCTCCCAGGCCTCGACTTCGGCAGTCCAGCGAGTCACCGCGTCGATCGGCAGGGCCTCAGAGTACTGCTTGAACATGGTCGCATGAAGGTCGCGCTGGACCACGGCCTTCTTGATTTTGCCAAGCAATACCCCAGCTGCGCATGTCATTAGCCATGGTGATCGAGCTGCAGAGATCGGATTCACTTACGAAGCTTAGTGATCTTGAGCCAGTTGTGGTCACCGAAGGCGTCATCGAGATGGTCTTCACGAGAACCAGGGCCCATCTCCTTCGTCGACGAGGCCATGGCGTTAGACTCAGACCAGTTGCGCTCGATGGCCTCGCCGTCGACGCGCGCGCAGAAGGGCAGGTAATGAAGTGAGAATTGCCCTCGACAGTGCTCTCGATGAGCGGCGATGTGGAATTTTGGAATCGCCCAGCGCAAGGACCTGCAGCCAAGAGTCATGTAGCCATACGTAACGAAGCGTGTCTGTAAGTTCACACAGAACTGGCAGGCAATGTCGTAGCAGCAGCAGACCTGCGTGCAACGAGTGTGCTTGAGGGTGCTGTTGAGCAGGTAGTCCATGTTAGCGTATCTGCGAGAGTTGGTCAGCATGCTGCGACTTGAATCATCGGGGAACGAACTTGCCTTTCGCCCTTCTGAAGATCGCCGATCGAGCATGGGCGACGCATGCCGTGACGCGCGCAGTCCACAGCTCCGACACCGGTTGCGGAGAGGACAGCTCCATCCTTGAGGTTTGCCAGCTTGACCGCATTGTGGTTGTTGCAATGCGCATGCTTCTCGGTGGGCATGTTACCGGTGGCCTTCAAGAACGCGCGGTATGCCACACCTTCGACAACATACGCACAACCCCGGTTGAGCCCGGGGTCGTTCGCGTGCGTCGAGACTTTTCTGCGTTTGAGTCGGAAGTTTGCGTCTATCGATAGAAACAGCTGGTACACCCATCTAAGAAACGTCATCAGCAATCCATGCGCATGGAGATGCGAGACTGAGACGTACCGTTTCCACGCGGGAGCGTTCTCCCAGCCATCCGGGAGGTTCTTGCCCGGTTGAGGACATGCAGGGCACTCCACCGCACATGACCCCGGTTGCGTGGCAGCGACGCCCGCGGGGTCATGGCCGCGTCCACCGCGCTTCATCATTTTCAGGTGACGCCATTGCCGAGCCATCAGCATAAAGGAAGGGTAACGATCCTGCAAGATACACGTCAGCGATCAGCTGTGATATGGGGTATGGCTGCAAAACGAACCTTCATGCGTGCAGTCCCAGTGTTCTCAGTACGTCGTGACAAGGAGGCGTAGAACTCCCAGCCAGATACCTTCGACTGCGTGGACAGGACATGGAAGTGTTCCATCAGTCGGAACGTAGCGGCAGTCTTCGGATCGGTATACGTGGCCGGGTACCATCGGGTGCGGAGGAGTTGCGTGGCATGGGCGAGGGCACTCTGACAGTCGCAGAAGTCAACCGCGACCTCATGAATACCGGTGATGTCGATGACGACAAAGTCGTCGCCGAACGCACGCTTGGGGTTGTAGCATCGGTCGCCGGGTTCGTGGCCGAGCTGAATCCGCAGCCCCAGGGACTTGAGAGAGACGCGCTCGAAGAAGCCCTGATCGTTCCATATCTAGTTCGAATGTCAGTTGGTGAAACAAGAGGTCTCCACGTAGGGACGCACCTGGATGCGATGCAATGGGTGCGATGCATGTGAGGCTGTGATGCAGTCGGCACAATACAGCGCACAATCACTACAATCGTCGCAGCGATACTTCGCGGTGGCGCCAGTCTTGCAGCGCAGACACGTGTCCCTCCGATGGTTACCACGACCCTCAAGTCGCAGTAGCTCACCGAGGTACTCGTTGATGTGGCGCATCCATGTCAACAGCGGACGGTCCTGTGATGAAATGAGTCAACAAGAGGGTCAGCACGAGCAGCTCGAAGCCTCGAGACACTTACCCCAGCTGTGCGGCGACGAGGGGGTCGCTCCTGGCCATAATTCGCAAACATATCTTGCTGATAGTGGTGGTCGATGCCGTCCTGATACGTAGAGAGCATCTCGCGCTCATCGAGCAGGGCTGCGGGCGAAACATCGGGGGTGGGGGGGGCAGAGGAGGCACGGCGACGCTTGGGAACATCGCGCGGGAGTTCGAGATGCGAGACTCTCACCCTGGGCCGTGAGGAGTCATAACAATAGTCGACGTGGCGATGCTTGTCGACCTCCGGGGCTCTCTTCGATGTTACCTTGTCGTCGTCGCTGTCGTCGCTGAATGTGTACCGAGTGCCTGCACGGGTATCCTTGCAGCGCTTGACCATGCCGCGGAGGGAAGCGAGGACGCGGCGGAGTCGTTTGAACTTGCCCTTCGCCATGGTGGTCTGGGTTGAAGAGGGAGCGGGGCAGGAGCTGCGCGGCCCAGAGGCTCGGCGTCTCCCCTCGAAAGATGTCTGATCCACCCGCGGACTCGAACGCAATGAACCTTTGTATGGTAGCATGCATCCTAGGTGACCAGATCCACCGTAAATTTTCGTGCACGGCTCACACGGCAGACGGGCACTGAGGGACTCACCATGCCATATCCAGCGCGCTTGCTCACGGCGGGCGTACTTCCGTGGTGCTCGGCGGGACAAGAATTGATCTGCGGAGGCAAGAGGGATAATGAGACACTATAATGATGAGTCTGCAACCTGGCGGGACACACCTTGAAGTCCGTGGAGGGCGCGGAGGGCCCTCGGGCAGGTCGGCGCAGACAAATTGAGGTGCGTATGACTACTCCTTCGGCCGCATTCTTACAAGGACTTGGTCGGAACGTAGCGACGACATGTTTGAAACATAACAACGTACATTGGCCGGCCTTGCAGGGTTTTGAGTGTGCGTCGAGCAATGCTGGCATCTGCACATGTGAGAACCATGGCCAACGGAGGGGAGAAGACACTCACTGGATGCCAGAGCTTGCACAAGTACAGTCTCTGAGCTGCGTCGACGGGGTGGCGTACAAAGGGAGAATGGCAGGCGGTGGTTCGGGACAACATGGTGGTGAGCTGGCCAAACTGAGATCAGGAACGAGCGCCCGGACCTCGGTAACATCCGCCGACCAATCAGCGTGAGGATAAGTCTGAAGCTTATGGCGAAACATACGTTGAACAAACATTTGGTGGAAGAACAAGAGCGCATACGGCTTCGCAAACATCGCCGATGGAATCACCTAAGCTCCGGCATCCAAGTTGCAATTCTTGGTATGCATGTGCATATATTGCAGTGGACATGTACGAACGGGCTCAGAACCACTGTATGTATGCCTAGGATTTCCTGTGTACATGAGCATCGTTCATGACAATCTCTTGCCCTCCGCAGACAATAATTACAATTTGGTGCCCTAGTCAACCCAGTATCTCAGGGTTTGTTTACTGCTACGACAACAATTTGCAGTCCATGTGTGACCTCGAGTAAATCCCAGGTCGCACTGATGGTCTCGCATGTCACGCATCCGACGGCGGTTATAACGGCGGTTTACAGAATCTGATGTACAACAGAATACAACCCTTGAGCTCACTTATTCAACATAGCAAACATGGACACACGCATGATCTGCCAGGGCAATCGCCGCTGAGAGCGCGCCGCAACATATGCCTCCACCCCATGCTTCCGAAGCTCCCATTCGTCTCCCAGCATCGCGATGATCCGTGCTCCCCAGTGCAGATACACCTCGAGCGCGTAGGCGTCCGCACTTCCCACACCACCATCCCTCGCGGCAACCCAGGCGTCCCGCCGGGCAACGATCTCATCCTTTATCTGAGCCTCAACGGCAGCCAGATCCAAATCATCGCTCCTCCACCCCTCCGCGCGTGCCGGCCCCTCGTCCATGATGCGACAGTAGTGATAGATGCTCAACCGAGCCTCAGGGGAGGCCCAGACACCATCCCCTGAATCGAGCGAAGGCCGTATGCTTGTGCCCGGGAGGATGAACGCATATGGCTCCGCCCAGAGACCAAGGGAGAGCTCGGGATCGGGCTCGAATGCAAAGGAAGCTCGTAGCAGGGGTCGGGCATAGCATGACATACCCTCGGGCATGTGCAACCCAAGTACCCGATTGTTGAACTCGCGGCGTTGGGTACACGCTTGCGCATTGCGTGCCGCGCGAGCAGTCTTGCCGCTATAGGTACCATTGCTCAGTATTCATAGAGAGATCAACATGCTGCGTCCTCTACTAACCGTTCTGATTGTGCGTAACGCCGAGAATGTTCCCTAGCGGCTGCCTGACGCGCTTCTGCAGTGAGGTACTTCGGGCGGCGTCCCATGGCGAGAGGGAGGTCGAGAGCAGAGGCTAGCGCTTATGACAATGCTTAATAGACACGCGCGGGCGGCGCCCGAGTTACGATTAGTAAGTGTTATATTAAGAATGTAAAGAGCGTGGTGTGAGTAATGAGCGAGGCGCACAGGAACGAGCAATATGACACGTGGCAAGAACAGGGGATGTCTGGGCTTTTCTACATACAGGTAAAAGAGTACAGGAACTATGACGCATACCGGCATTTATGAGATGAAGTAGCAAGATAGGGACGACCAAGCAGGGGAGCAAGAACGGAGGATGGAAGTACATGAGTAGAACAGGAGGCGAAACACGGCCTGAGGCGCGCTTACATGTCAACGACACGGACAAACCCGGGGATATCCCAGAGCTCCTGGAACGCCTGCATGGCGGCGGGTCGGGAGGCATAGCACTTCCGGCAGTTGCCAGGAACCCCATCAGTTGCCCCGCCGACGACGCCGCTGAATGGTGGCATTGGGGCGTTAGTTATACTCGATGTAGACCAGTAAGAAACTATCGCACCTGTTATCAAAGACACCAACAAGGCGGCCCACGCTCACGACGTACCACGACGTGGCGTCACTCGGAGGGGCGAAGTACGGCACGGGCCTGGGTGCGGGTGCGGTGACGGGAGCAGGCGCGGCGACGGGAGCAGGTGCAGCAACGGGAGCAGGTGCAGCAACGGGAGCAGGTGCAGCAACGGGAGCAGGCGCGTCGGCGACGGGGGCGACGGGGGCGATGGGGGCGACGGGGGCGACGTTGGGTTCATCAAACATGGCGTATTCGGCCGTGTCCTCTGCACTCACGGAGGCCGGACCCCGGGAGGAGCCAGAGGCCCCGGTGCTCGTGGCGCCGCGAGCTGCGCAGGTGCAGGTGAGGGTGGGAAGAGGAGACTCAGGGCGATGGGGGAACATAATGCGTCGAAGCATCTTAATGAGCTTATCTTCCTCAGAAGCGTCGGGATCGGGCCATGCGAACGACATACACCTTTCTCCTGCAGCTCCCACTGTCAGAATGCGTGCGACATATCAAGTATGTCGTGACACTCACCAGCAACCGAACGGTTGACGCAGCCAACACACAGGAACAGACGAGGATCGATATCGTCAGCCTTGATCTCTGCAATAAGTTTCAGACGTCAGGCGAGATCACCAACGAGTGAGCAATGCGCTCACGGCTGTCCTCCCCAATGACGATCAGCAGCGCGCGCACGAGCTGCGACGCAGTGAAGCGGGGAACGATTGCGTCGAGGTTGTCGAGGTGCACAGGGAGCTTGGAGTAAGACATGATGGCGGGCGAAGAGAGCTGGCAGGAAGCGTTTGAGGAGGAGAAGCTGGGGCAGAGAGATCATGGTGGTTGACTTATAAACCTAGCCGTTGCCCGAAAGCATTGACACTGGCGCTTGCTGTGGCGGTGGCTGCTCGGCTTCAGCCTCATGCCAACTTCCTTCTCTCCCTGATTCTCCTACTCCTCCTCGCTTCCTGTCTCGCGGCATCGTCCGACACGCGCAAACACCTCAGCTCACGTCGCGATGTATCATACGTCTGTAGTCCCACATCGCCCTCTCTGCGCCCTCCCAACGCAGTGGCCGCCAGTGTCTCAATGGCCCCGCCTCGTAAGACCAAACCCGAACAGACCGCGTGGCTCAACGATCGGATTCCTGCCTTCCGGCAGTCACAGAAGGAGAGTGAATCTGGTTCTTGGGTCCTCGCGATGTGCCAAGCCTGGTATGAGGAGTGGCCGATCGAAGACGAGATTTGGGGGCCCGACGTCAGGCCACCGCTTCCGTTGTCTCCAGAAGACAAGGAGAAGAAGGAGCATGCGAGTGCAGCGAAGCAGAAAGTACGTACAGTCTCGCGATTGAACCCTAATGCGTGGTGTAATGTAACCTTACACACCCGCATGTTCACTCGTCTTCAGCAACTCATTAGCTGGTTCCGAAACAACTCAAGGTCGACCAGCATCCAGAAGTCCGAGAGCGCGCTGGCAGCCTCCAAGGGAAAGGGCAAACGCTCGTTGCAGGAGGTAGAGATCTACTCCAAGCTCTATTACAAGGAGAAGGTTCAGGCCAACGTCGACGAGGAGCTCGCAAACCTCAAAGCGGTCCGAAACGTGACTGCAATCGAACCTCCTGAGCGCCTCAAGATTGTCCGCGAGCATACCAAGGCGAGCTTAGAGCAGGAGAGCGAAGACGTCAAGCAGAAGGTCGCTCAGGCCTACGCCGAGGAGAAGGAACGCACACGAGCCCTCGCGCTGGCATACAAGAAGGGCAAGGTCGAAGAGGAAGGCCGGACACCTGTGCAGTACCAGCAGTGAGTATTGGTTACGTCTCATGACCATGCCCACATCCTCATGTGCCTTCAGTGCTATCGATACAGCGCCGCGCGACATCCGCAGAGCTCTCGATCCCATTGCCGCGGCCTCAGGCTGCATCTACTCGGTAGTCCTGACCGGGCCTATGCCCGTGGACGGCGGGGCAATTGGTTCTCTGAGGTACAGTCTGCTGCTGCTATACCTTCCTGGTGGTATCTCACGCTTCCGTGCGCAGCGTACATTCCGGGACCACTGCCACCGGCCACAACTTCGCCGAGGTGACTCCGCACTATAGGGAAGAGTTCGTGCGCCCTCATGTGCGGTTCGCCAAACAGATATTCCGTACGTCCTCTCGAGCGCAACCTCTTTCTGTTACACTGACGTGTTTGCCCACAGCTGCAGATCTACGGGAACAGCGAGCACTCCCGCCCACGTTGACTGGGCTGTACCGCTCCGATGAAGCCGAAGGGAGCGCTCCAGGGCCTCCCACTTCGCTCGAGACCTCGCTGACGTCCACGCGAGCGGCTTCTCGGGAGCCAACGCCCGAGGAGGGACACGCCATCGCCACGCCGAGTGTCATACTGGTGGAGCGCGATAAGCTCACCGGTCTGGGACCCTCCTTGCCTCTGGAGGAGGAGGAGATGCAGGAGTGGAATCCTGACTTCTCTCAGGTCGGGCAGGGTGCCTCCCTTGTTCCAGACACGACTGTGCTGGGTGGTGGCGATCCCTTGGGTGCAGAGACGTGGTCAGTCGGGATGTCAGCC
Organism: Lentinus brumalis; assembly: GCA_001792895.1. Classification (NCBI taxonomy): domain Eukaryota; kingdom Fungi; phylum Basidiomycota; class Agaricomycetes; order Polyporales; family Polyporaceae; genus Lentinus; species Lentinus brumalis. The sequence goes on along the minus strand of MARA01000051.1, from coordinate 150,568 downwards.
GGTCCGGCGATGGTACCGATGTTCAACATGTCCGGAGTGCAGCTCTCTTGGAACGCCCCGATTCCTTTCCCACACGGCACGTCCGGTTCACAGCTCCCCTTTGGGAACCAGCTCACCGGAACCGATACGACCGGGGCCTCCTTCCAAAACCAGCTCGCTGGTGTCGACTTTGGGAACCACCTCCCCAGTGTCGATATATCCGGTGCCACCCTCTCCTTGGGGAACCAGTCGAACAACTTCTCATACGACGAGTTGTTCATGGGATTAGGTCCCCTTATGCCCACAGGCTCTGAAGGATCAGACGGTCTTATGGCCCCATCCGCCGGCGCGCTGCCCGCCATGCCCGCGCAACCGCCTGCACTGCCCATGCCAATTGGAGCTATCGCGGAGAACCTCCTCCTTCTGGCTCAGCACCCCGCGCCACCGCTCACGCCGCCCACCGTCGCTGTGCCGCCCGTCTCTACCATCCCTCCCCCGCCTGTTCCGCCCACCGCTCCCGTCCCTTCCGTCGACGCTGCTGCCGTCTCCGACTCTGTCGAGCAGCCGGAAGAAGAGGTCGTCACTACTCGGACGGGACGAGTATCGCGCGCACGACCAGCCGCTGACGGGACCATTCCGGTACGCAATAAGCCCAGGCCCAGACCTGTCCGAAAGGAGCAAATCACGGCCGAGGCAGAAGACCCCGAGGCGCCGGCTGCAAAGAGGAAGAAGGCCTCTAATTGACTGTGCGTGGTCGCCCTCAGCTCAGAGGCGTCGTAAGCTCTGTTGACGTGCCGTCTTGATCTCTCACGAAGTGGTTGTGTTTGTCGCCGGTGTATGTACCGTTGTGCGTTCTTGTTGCAATGCGAATAATAGATTTCTTGACATATGACATGCTTCGAGACGACGTGGAGAGACCGACTATTGTAGAAACTACAGGATATAATCATACACCTTAAAGGATATGTACAACAGGACAGCAGAGGCGATAGGGAGGGGACGGGACATATGATGTACACGTATACTGACAACTAGACCCAAATATACTGTGCTCTGCCCAAGCAGCCTATCGCTGGCACAAACCTGCGTGCGCCGTTAGTTACATTGCAGACATGACATTGCAGACATACCGCCAGAGTGCTCACCGAGCGAGTCCATCAGCCACCCGCCAAACGGACGGGGCAGTCAGGTGTGTACGCTGTCGCGCGCGGTAGGCAGAATGGAGGGCTGCATCAGGTATGGACAGCGTGCGTGGGTGTGAGAGACGTACCTGCGAGGGACAGTGGTCTCGAGTGGGCAGGACAGGTGGGGAGCCTGCCAGCGAGTGCGCGGGGTCGGTCGAGGCGTGAGGAGGACAGCAAGGGCGGTACAGGAACGGTGAGCAGTGCGCGAGATCGGTCGAGGCGTGAGAAGGACAGCGAGGACGATACAAGAACGGTGAGCAGTGTGCGGGATGGTGAGCAGCGGCGCGGTGAGGGGAAGCCAGGGAAGGGGGGTGGGCGAGCAGGGGAAGGGGGCAGTGGCAAAGCTGGAGGACAGTGGCGCCGAGAGGTATATAAGCCAGCCACTAAGCAAACATGGACAAGCAACCTATCAGCCGAGTACGCAGATTATTATCCACTGGACGATTGACCCGCTGTTTATCCAGTACTAATTTCGCGTTCAAACCCCGCTGGCTGGCGGACTGCACCCTCCCAACTAAGCGTATCCGCAAAGGGAAGGGGCGGGCGTGGGGGCGGCAGGTGCGCTGAAAGGGGAAGGAGGCGACACCCGCCGTGGTACTGTACCATTTCGAATTGTTCGACCAGCCCTGTGACGCGTGACAGGCCGATTTCGTCGAACATATTCGACCAAGTGGCCGGTGACCGTGACATTGGACGAAATTTCGACCAAAATTAGCCACAATTGGGGCGCGCGACAGCGCGCCGCCCCGGGATCTCTTAGCGCCAGGCAGGTGGTTTCGACCGGCCTCCTGGTGACGCGTGACAGGCGCCCAAATTCCGACCAATTTGGGGGCCTGTTATGCGTGACTGGTCGAACAATTCGAAATGGTACAGTATAACCACAGAGGTCGGTAGATACATCATGATATAACTAGCCTGCGCTCTCTTACTGCAGAGCGTAATACATCGAGGGTGGTCACCAGTTAGAGACCAGTGATATATCAATATGACAGCATGGGCTGCTGCAGGGGCTATCGCTGTGGCCGACGCTCTGCGAGCTCTGGATAACGTATCGGTTGACGGAGTCGTACAGTTCATACCAGGCATCATCCACATGGGCAAGGAGTTTCGATGCTCCTACGCCCGGTAGCTCCGACTCGGGCGACTTACACACAACCGTCAAGAAGACCCCATTCCAAAATGACGCTTGAGATCTGTTCTTGGACTTGCCTTCAGTTATGCTTTTACACTATAGTATCACCTTACAAGCCACAATGTTCCCGTGTTCATGTTCGCGTTGTCTCGCTAAATCGCTCGCTAAGTGCACCTTGTTCGTCGATCTCAGCACTAACTGCGCTCGAAGCCTCGAATGTCCGACTCAGTACTCAATCAAAGGTCTGTGCCCGTATTTTTGGTAGGATTCATGCGCTGATGTTGTGTTTGGGTTTCACCAGGGTTTAAAGGAAAGCGGCCAGCGTCGGGTGACCGGGCCGTATGGTCCGAGCCATCACTTCATAAGGATGATTTGTGGACGACGCGGAGGCATGCCGGGGTGCTTCCGGCTGCTGGGTCTGTTCCGGGATGAGATGCTGGAGAGCAGTCGGTTTCATGCCTACGATGCGGGCATATATAAGGGCGAGACAGTTGGGTCCTTGCATCCGCAATTTGGTTTGCTACGCTCACTTCACACATGGTCTCTGTAGCTGCTCTCGCTGCGGCCACGACTGTGTCATATCTGGTCTGGTGGCTCGTCCGAGACTACCTCGTACGCTCTCCTCTCGACAACATCCCCGGTCCACCCTCGGGTTCAATATGGGCAGGTACGCGGCGCGCTTCACCTTTCTTGCGCCACGGCCTGGCACACTACTGACCGCGTCAATCTTGCAGGTAACATCGTGCAACTGTTCAACTACGACAGTTGGAACTTCCTGAGAGACCTCTGCGACACATACGGGCCGGTGGCGCGAGTTCACGGCTTCTTCGGAGTATGTGTTCTATCGATCAGACCCCGCTCGCAACTCTGACCCCGCACTCCAGTCGAAGTGGCTGCACCTGTACGACACGAAGGCTCGGAGACTACACAATCGACTTTGCAAAAAGCCCGCCTAAATAGGCCGAGGAGAGTTGCAACTTCGGTTGTGCAGACCCTGTGGCAACAAGTACATGTCCGTTCACTCTGTAAATTGGCACTCGCATACTCACTTAGAATATAAACTACTCTGCAAACTTTGAAGTCCGTACGACGGCGCGTTGCTGTGCTGTTCGTCGTGCGCGTGCCGCCCCTCGAAGCGCCCGGGCGGGATCGCGTGCACAGCCACGTTCACCACCACCATCTACCGTGTAGGCTCTGTAGCCACACCAACGGCTTCAATGTTTCTGAAGCCTCGCACGCAGGTATATCCAGTACTCACAGATGTCCCTGTCAATTTTGGAGAGCATACGACGCAAGGATGTGGGGTATTCCGCCTGCCGCGTGGGGCGCGGCGCGCTTCGGCGGCGGGATTTGCACAGCCACGCGCTCCCGCCCCGCTGCACGCGCACACGTTCTCCGCGACGACTACGGCATTCGTTCGGTCTGCGACAGTTTGCATTCGGGAGCTACTACATAGTAGTGCCTATGTACCGAAAACGACGCCGATCCGTGCCCTTGCAGTGTTTGTACAGCTGTTTTGGCGTTTTTGCAAGAAGTCCGGCCTATTTTGGCGGGGTTTTTGCGAAGTCGATTGTGGACGGCTCAAGGCTCTGCACACCGTATTCGTTAAGGATCAGGAGTCGTACTATCGTGGTGCGCAGGCGATCGCGTATGTGGCCCAGCCGGAGTCCTGCGTCCTGATTCACTCACGGGGACTCTCAGCGGAACCAAGTTGCTCGTTGGACCAGGTCTTTTCTCGACATATGGCGAGCCGCACAAGAAGCAGCGCAAGATGCTCAACCCGGTCTTCTCGGGCGCACACATGCGGAACCTGACTCCTATCTTCCACGAGATCTCCGACAGGGTATGCGTCTCGCTAGCTCATCTCATACGAGTCGCTCGCAGCTTCTGTATTCCAGCTCCGGGTCGCAATCGAGGCTCGCGTCAAGGATGGCCCGAAGGAGCTCGATATCCTCGGGTGGATGGGCCGGGCTGCCCTCGAGCTCGTCGGTCAGGGCGGCCTGGGTTACTCCTTTGACCCTCTGATTGCGGATACACGCGACGAGTATGCCGAGGCTGTCAAAGCTTTCACGGTCTGCAGCTGATGACTGTCCCGAAGGCCTGCCGTCGCGAAGACGAGACCCATCGGGTTCATCGTGCCGTATCTGCGCTATCTGGGCCCGGCATGGTTCCGACGCATGCTTCTCGACATGGTGCCCAGCAAGAAGATACAGCAAATCAAGACCAACTCCGATATCGTGCACACAAAGTCGCAGGAGATCTTCCTCGCGAAGAAGTCGGCGATCGAGCGGGGCGATCAGGAGCTGCTGCACACCGTGGGCGAAGGAAAGGATATCATGAGCATACTTCGTAAGTTTGCCACTCACTATACTTGCACCATACGAGCTCATTGTGTCCATGAACCCCACAGTTAAGGAGAATCTTCTCGCAGACGAAGAGGACAAGCTTCCTGATGACGAGCTCCTTGCGCAAATGTCGTGCGTACCTTACATTTGCGCCCCATTTCCGCAGGCATCTCATGATCCGTGGATTTCACATCCAGCACATTCATGCTCGCTGGAGTAGACACGACGTCGAACGCCCTCTCCCGTGTCTTACAGCTGCTTTCGGAGCACCCGGATGTGCAAACGAAGTTGCGTAACGAGGTGCACCAGGCTGAGGAGCAATACGGAGCGCAGATCCCGTTCGACGAGCTGATGGCTCTTCCCTACCTCGACGCCGTTTGCCGGGAGACACTGCGACTGTAAGTCAGGTGAAATATGTCGCTTCCGAACGCTCATCTGACTGCCATTTTGTACTCTACAGCTATGCTCCGGTGACCCTCTCAAGGAGACAGTAAGCGTCCGGAGGTTGATCACCTGTCCATTACTGATGCGTTTCGTAATCTCGTAGAGCGAGGCGAGACACCGTGCTGCCTTTCTCCGAGCCTGTGCGAGGCGTGGACGGCACGGTCATCAAGGAAGTTGCGATTCCAAAGGGAACGTTCGTGTTGCTGAATCTCAGGGCGTGCAACACGAACAAGGCGCTGTGGGGCGAGGACGCTCTAGAATGGAAGCCGGAGAGATGGCTCAAGCCCTTGCCCCCGGCCGTCGAGGAGGCGCGTATCCCGGGAATATACGCGAACTTGTGAGTGGCATGAAACTCTATCGCTCGGCCCTCACCGACCGCCTTGGCAGGATGACATTTATAAGCGGCGGCCACTCGTGCATGTACGCTCATCCTGTTATCATTCCCTCGTGTCTTAGCGGCTCATCTATCGTGTTGCAGCGGCTTCAAGTTCTCTCAGTTGGAGATGAGTGAGTCGCACACGGCGCTCCTGTTGCGCTCCACTGACACCTTCTCGTTCTATCAGAGGTCGTTCTATCCACGTTGATATCCGCCTTCAAGTTTGAACGCTCAGATACTCCTATCATCTGGAACTTCGCGGGGATCTCCTTCCCCGCGTCGACCAAAGGAAGCGTTAGGCCAGAGATGTATCTGAAGGTCAGCCTCGCGGCACAATAAATTACACACCGGCGCACGCCTGTCGTGTAGGGTCCTGTGTGGAGCATGACACTCGGGTGCCCTTGCAGTATTGGCTGGTTTCAGCGTCGGACAGATGTATTCTATCTTCTCCTTTAAATATGAATGTCCTTGTGGCCTTTTACACTGCACATGTTACAGGGAATCAGCTGTCAACAGTCTTCCGCATTCGTAGGGGGCGTCGAAATTTGATGAACTTGACAATTCTTAAACGATGCATCATCTAAATAATGGATAATAGGCGCGATTCTAGATCGGTCTGCACATAGGGGTGACGGTGGTGCTGTGCTGGTTAGTTGGCGTTCAGTATACCTTCCAGATTGGGCCCATCAGTGGCTGATTCCCGGTCGGCGCCAAAACACGAAGCCGCTGGCGCTGCCCGCGCTTCTCAATTCTCCAATTCTGCTCCTCCGCATCCACGTCGGCCTGGAAATACGCTGCGTTAAATGGTCTCATGTCGCTAGACAGGTTCTTTAAATGGATCTCCAATAACGAACTGCTATTACACTCAGGTGTATCAATTGTCCAAAACGACTCGGGTATAGCAGTTTTCTCGAGCAAGGCCTTCCACCATTCTCAGAGACGTACGTATCATCTTCTGATAACTCCGGAGATATAATTGACACTTAGACCAGTTGCTACTATACCGAAAAGGGCAGTATTATCTGTCAGGACATGCGCGCTATCCGAACGCGTTCACTGGGCCCCATACGGACACGGCGCTGTTCTCGCGTTGTCACTAGCGCTGTACTCTGAGATGTGAGCCATCTATGTCGTTACATCCGTCCTGAATACTCAAATTTCTAGCGATCGGATAGTCTGAGGGGCGCTCAGTCGAGGTGGTTCGACTATCTGCAGTCCCTTCCCACCAAGATCGTTCCCATCGCGAGGTTATGGGGACACCCCGCTGCCTTCCCGGACGAGACAGATGCACAGGAAGCGTGCGGTTGGATTCACGGGACTGAAGCTCAAAGAGAACTACAAGATGACGAAGGAGCGTCGCTGCTCGTAAGTGATCTTCCTCATCGCCGTGCCACGTATCTCATCACCCATGGAAGCCAGACGGAGATAGACGACTATTACAAGTCTGACGTGGAGCCAATCCTGATGTCGCACGCTCCGGGACCTTCTCTCTCCGGATTTATCCATCCATACTCCCTAGTATGCTCTCGTGCGTTTCTCATCGATGCTTACCATGGGCTATCCATGGTCCCTATTGCCGACGCGTGAGTACGTCTCCTCATGCCGATATCTATACTGAGGTGCACCAGGTTCAATCACTCCCAGGACAACCACGTACAGCTTGCTGTGAGTTATTGCGGCGAGTACTAAGAATGCGCGCATTGACTTGCCACTCTAGAGCGAGTACGACGTGTGTCCCGAATGCGGATCCTTGACAGAGTGCCCGCACGATGAAGAGGACGATATTGATGACTCCAAACCTGATCGGTCAGCCGTCAATATCACTGATACAGTCGACATGGTCGCCGTTCGTCCGCTCCCAGCGGGGGTCGAGGTCTTCAATACATACGGCGCTCACCTTGGTAACGCCGCACTGCTCGCCCGCTATGGATTCATACTCGACGGCTGTGAAGGTGACATCGTCACACTCGGCTGGTCCGGGTCTGGATTGGCTCTTGAAGACCAGTTGGATGAATTGCGTGGGGTCTGCGAAGGCGTGAAGAGCGGCCTCGGGCCGCTCGTCGATGTCAGCTCGTCGCTCTATCAGCCCTCGGAAGATGGGCGATGGTCTATCTTCAGTATCAACGCCGACGGGCAGACCTCTCTTGGCTTATTTGTCTGGGCGGCCAGGAATACACTCGAAAGGCCATCGTCAGGGCTTCAAGGAGTGGCGCCCTCCGCGATGCGATTTGCCTCAATCGGACTCATCATACGAGCGTTCAAAGTCCTGCTGCGAGTAGAAACTCGGAGTAGTATCGATGATGATGTGGACACCGACCCGATCTCCGACCCCGTCGTCAGTGTTTCGGTCTTCACTATTGGCTTCTTGCTGATAGTCTGCACTCGCAGGCTCTGCAAGTTCTCGTACAAGCTGCCGGCACCATTAGCAACCTTTGCAGGGCGCGTCTTGCGCAAATGGGGCAGCTCGGGTACAGAGGTGATTGTGCTCGGCTCCTTAATGAACTGTTAGACGTAAGCGGTCTTCCAGTACAGCGCGCGCAGGAACAGGCTCATCTCAATAGCATAGACTCTACCGCCGGCTAAAAGCAAGACCCGCTATGCCCTTGAATATCTCCTCGGCGAGTGCGCTATTCTTGAGGCCTGCGCTGCGCACTGGGAGGCCTTATGTGACACCATCGGAGAAGGGAGCAAATCCGAGTTGGACGACGGGGTAATCAGTGACTGATCGGTAAACCGGATGCTCGGGGGAGACTTTTGCAAATAAGACGTACGTATGCGCGCTCTTGATTCATGTTGAACGCGCTGACCCAAGTTCTTTCGCAGCTTCTATACATGTAGTTCGGGCTGTCTATCCAGAGCTTACCCTCGGCAGGCTGATCTGCAACATGTAGGCGGTTTCGCTCGTTTCCAGATGACGGCGTTCTGATGCAGTGACGAGAGGTCCGTTTGACCTCATGTCAGTATGCGTCTTCACACCGAGGAGGTGCACTTGTAAGAATGTGATGGTTCGGACCGATCGCTCCAGAAACCGAGCGGGCAAGCGCCAGCGGAAACTCTGGCGACCCAAGGGAGGAGCTGGACGTTCCACCAAAGCTGAACGCCGGATGGACAATGCTGCCAATATTGTACGCTGTGAGTCCCATGTTTATTCACCGGTAAGGCTTCTCATATGCTCTATTCTCGCGCGAGCACGGCTTCAGTCATCCGCGAATTCCCCATCGGCATGTATTGTATACGAGTGCTACTCCTGGACGTAGACTCTTATCAAGGCTATCAGAAAACCAGGCGCTCACCGTCCACGACTTATGAGCATTCACGACACTTCCACCCTTGTCGCATGCGCTGCTTTTTGCGGCGATACATACAACGGGCAGTGGCGCCTGGTTCGGGTCCAGAAGAGGCTTGTAACAGGACCTGAACTGGACTCCCTGATTCAGGTCCTGGTTACAAGGGCTGATTCAGGTACGGAGCGCCCGATATAGATGGGTTCACACTCCGAAAGACGGTAGTATATGACTGGGCTTCCCCGAGATTCCGGACCTGAAACAGCCTTGTAACTAGGACCTGAGCCAGGAGTCCACATCAGGTCCTGTTACAAGCCTCTTCTGGACCCGAACCAGGCGCCACTGCCCGTCGTGACAGCTAGCGGCTACGAGGCAGTCCTAGACACGCAGGTCGTACCTTCTGACAGGTACGAGGGATCTTCGTGTTCTGGTCGGAACGTGCTGACAATAGCAGGAAGCTTACCGTCGGTTCGGATCCACACAAAGACAGCCGGAAAAGCAGTTCACGTCTCGCTGCACGCCCGTATGCGACAGGTATCTCGTCATCCGAAGTCCATCGTCCGCTATACGTTGAAGCTTGGACGTTATCTTGCCCCGCCGGGAAACCCCATCTCATTGCTCGTCGATGCTATAAGCGAGTCTACGAACAACGTTCTCTGTCTGCATCTCCCAGTCCCTTTCCTCCTCAGCCTGATGCTCCTCTTTCAGCTCGCACTACTGCCTCTATCGGCGTCGCTGTATGGCGTGGTATGGCTCCTCTGGCGGTACTTCCGACCGCTGTTCGTCAAGTCTCCCTTGGACAACGTCCGGGGACCGCCGTCTCAGTCGTTCATCCAAGGTGGAGCTCTCCACTTCTCCACTCGGTGGCGGCATCGCTGGCTGATACACTCAACAACATCTAGGCAACCTCAATCAGATTTTCGAGAGACACGCGTCCGATTTCCACCGCTACGTGGAGCGGGAGTTTGGTCCCGTCTCGATTCTGCATGGTCTTTTCGGAGTGAGCTGCTCTCCCCTTTTGGATATTGTTACGGAGCTAACCCAATGGGCGCAGAGCAAGTGGCTTCACATCTACGACCCCAGAGCGATGCACAGCATCGCCGTCAAAGACCGTGATGCTTACGAAGAAGTGCCGTTCTTCAGAGAGTACGTCCTTCAGTATGTTTTGGAGCGCTTGCTGACAGGCCGCCCCACTCAACCTCCAGAGGCAACCAAGTGATGTTCGGACCGGGACTCATAGCTACTGTCGGTAAGCTGACACGGTCCTGAACTCGCGTGGGACGATATCGATGTGTGACATTCGTTTACTTTCTCCAGGCGACCACCACCGCAAGCAGCGCAAGATGCTCAACCCCGTGTTCTCGGCTAGTCACATGCGTAACCTGACGCCGGTATTTTACGAGGTCACCAACAAGGTTCGTGCGATCGGGCTTCAAGGGCGCGACTTCCCAACAACTAATCAATCTCTAAATCAGATGAAGAACACTATCGCGAACCTCCTTCGTGACGGACCGGCAGAACTCGATGTCCTCACATGGATGAGCCGTACCGCTCTGGAGTTAGTCGGGCAAGGCGGGATGGGCTACTCGTTTGACTCCCTAACCGAGACACCCGAGAAGCATGGCGAATTGATGAGAGACCTCGTGTACGTATCCCCGCCAGCCCTCGGCCGATGTACTAGTACTGACATCTCGACAACAGCCCATATACGACCAAGCTCGTGGTACCGCTCATGTTCTTACCATTCATTTCCTCGATCACGACGCCGTCTTTCCGCCGCCGGGTCGTGGAGATGCTCCCGTTCAAGAGCGCTCAGCACGTACGGGAAATCATCGACGACCTCCACGCTACATCACGCTCAGTCTATAGTGCCAAAAAGTCCGCTCTCACTGGGGCGATGAGAAGACAAAGCACGATGTTAGCGAAGGGAAGGACATCATGAGTGTGCTATGTAAGTGGTGGTAGCAAGGGGGCATGCGATGGACGCTGATCACCCGTGGTATGGCAGTGAAAGCGAACATGGCGGCGAGCGAGGACGATCGGCTGCCCGAGGACGAGCTCATTGCACAGATGTCGTAAGTCTTCAGTAATATCGGCGCGTAGCGGTTGCGCTGACAGATCCTCCTCATAGAACGCTCATCTATGCCGGGATGGATACTACATCGAACGCGATGACGCGACTCTTGCAGAAACTCGCGGAACATCCTAAAGTCCAGGAGAAGCTCCGCCAGGAAGTCATAAGCGCTAGGGACGGACACGACATAGGCTACGATGAACTTCAGCAGCTGCCATACCTCGATGCGGTCTGTCGCGAGACCCTGAGATTGTGAGTAGTACTTCCACAGCCTTCCCACGGCACGTCTCACCCCTCCTCTAGGTATCCTCCTGTGCCTTTCGTCTGCAGAGAGTGCGCATACACGCTGCCATGTTCGCGAGTATTCACTGACAGGGCATGTCGCAGGACTCAGCGGGACATAATTCTGCCCCTGTCGCAGGCGATTCGAGGAGTCGACGGTAAGGTGATACCACAGATCCACGTTCCGAAGGGAACCACCGTCGTCGTCGACTTGCAAGCGAGCAACCGGAACCCGGCACTTTGGGGCAAAGACGCCCACGAGTGGAAACCAGAGCGTTGGCTTGCACCTCTTCCTGAGAGTCTCGAGGACGCGAACATCCCCGGAGTGTACTCGCATCTGTATGTCGTCGTTCTCGTCTAATATGCTCACGCTCCCATACTGACATCTCACAGGATGACTTTCTTCGGCGGACAGCGGTCTTGCCTGTAAGTCTTCCTTGTCTTCCTGCCTTCACCGTCCCTCCCAGTTCGCTTACGTCTACACTTTTATCTCACAGTGGCTTCAAGTTCTCTCAACTTGAGATGAGTAAGTCGCTGTTCGCTCTCCGCCTCTTTAATCGCCTCATATACTCCGTACAGAGGTTCTGCTCTCTGTTCTGCTCTCGAACTTCAAGTTCTCCCTCACCGGGAAGCCGCTCGTCTGGAACAACTCGGCCATCACCTACCCAACGGTGGGTAGCGTCAGCCTGAAGTCCGAGTTGCCGCTGTTGGTCGAAAGGGTGTGATTCGTCGTGCCGTGATAAGTTTGATTGTACCATAGGTCCTGCCAGGACATGCATCTCCGACGACTCTGTATAGACAATAGAATGTATGCTCGATCAAAGTCAGGCTGCACAATAACAGAGAGACTCAATTTGCAGGAGCGCGTGAACGAGAGTCTCGCACGAGTCGTACGCATGCCAACTTCGTGTTTTATTCACTGACCATTTTCTGGGTCCGAGATCAAGCGCTGGACATATGCAAAGAGCACAGAGGACGACGGCCGACGCGGTACGTCGATCCACATACCTCGCAGTCTCAGTTCATGGCGAAACATGTAGTAAGAGATACGTGCTGAGTGCTACTCCGACTACAGGTCAAAGCTACACGTCTGACCAACGTGTGGCCGGCACGTTCACTCGCGGTTCTCGAAGAAGTGCTCAACGATGTACACGGGTTCCCAGCCACGGCGAATCGCGGTAACCTTCAGGTTCATATACTTCCACGTCCCGTTTGGGTTCCCCCAACCGCAACCCCGCGGTCGGTCCTCGCTTCCTGGTTGCCCTCCGTCGCGGCATCGTATGCTTCCTTGGCCGGGCCTCCTCCCGTGGCGACGCCGACCCTCGGGGAGCCCAACTCAGGGCAGGACCACCCCTGCACACGCGAAGTCAACGTCAACGCCGCGGGTCCTCTCAGAAGGATGTATACGCACGATCCTGAACACGACGCTATACAGCCACCTCTCGTCGGTCGTCGCGTAGACGCGGAACTCGGTCGCCCCTCCGACCCCAGCCTTGGTGGAGTTACGGCACGAGAACGACATCTGGCCGTAGGGTGCGATGTCTGTCGGGACGTGGAAGTACTCCCCGGAGTGAAAGTACGAGCGTTCGACGCTGATCTTGTACGGAGTCTTGTTCACTACCGTAGCTTGCAGCCAGCGGTGCGAGTTGCGCAGCTCAGAGGGGACGTGCGGGGAGAGATGCACCTGTCGTGACCGGGTGTCAGCGGGGGCAGAGTGCGGGGCACACATTAAACGTACCTCGGACGCCTCGTCAATCACTTGGACGAGGTCCAAGGGTTTCAGAAACGGTGCAGCTAATGCAGTCATACTGGGGTGCCGGATCCTGCGGAAGGGGGATGAAGTTGGCGTGAAGGAACATCGGTCGAGCGGGCTTTATGTACTGCTTAAAGCCCTCTGAGCTGCTGTCAGACATAAGAATCCGCTGTAGACGTGGATAGTACGTCTTCGGAGTCTGGGCGAGTCAAGAGACGTGTCAATAGTGCGCGAAGACGGTCTGGCGTTGTCCGATGCAGCAGCGAACTCACCTGGGATGAGCATGGACATGTGGAGTCCGGTAGCTCCAGTCATCCCAAGTGCTACTCCTGGAAGCGCGATGGCTTCAGAACGCAGCTGGGGAGCTTCTAGCCCCATTCACCTCCGAGGCAATAGAGTCGCCTATGATAGTAAGTAGTAAGTGCGGTACTATATCTTCCCGCATCGGCCCTCGGCCAGAATAATTCAAACATTAGTGCAATTGGTAACTTGTCTCTGCAAATAGCAACATAGCACGGATAAAAGGGTGCAAGATTTCACCATGGTGGTGGTTACGAAGAACTCGGAAGACGAGGCGCCCGAACATTACGCGCTACGGCACGTCACGGTCGCGTCGGTCGCGTGTGTGGCTGAGGCGTCAAATGGTCTCACCTCCCTCCGTCCTCGCGAGTGCCTGGAGCACTTTAGTCGGCTTCAATTTCGAATAGTAAAGGTACACACATAAAGTACAGAGGTATCACTGACTAGACTCTCAAGACTCGAAAGCGATCAGCGACGCCTGAGGACCGGCGGGAAACTCACGAGCAAGTCCGCGCATCGTCTGCGAGCAAGCACCAGAGACTCCGTGTACAGAGCAGCAGTCCAGGGACCGAGAAGTCATCCGTGGCGCATCCGAGGGTAGGTTCCCGACACGCGTATATGCGCTGCCGTCGAGAGCGCGAAGAAAGTCGTTGATGTTTCCCTGTTGCGACGCGAGTCGATCCGCGAGGTCCGCCAGCGTGTTCGGTAGATCAGGGCGCAGTCCAGTTGTCGAGCAGTGCAAGAGAGCGTGTTCAAGCTGAGTCGCGAGGTCGTGAAGCCGGGGTCGCCAGGAGCAAAAGATGGCAGCGCCGGAGGTTGAAGCATCCAGTCCAAAAGGGAAGGTTGAAGCGTCGGGTGCAAGCTTGAAGCCCGGAGAGCGGTTGCTGGAATCGTTGAAGATGTTGCTGCAAATGAGGGGGAGGGTGTCAACGGAGGTTGGCCAGTGTGGTACGCTCGAGGCTGTGATAGAGACGACGTCGCTTGCGGCATGAGAACGAGCGTATGTGCGCACAGAGATGCGGACTCACGCGGAAGGAGTGCGAAGGTGTCAAAGGAGGCCGCCAAGTGTGGTGAGTAAGATGCTGTGACAGGATGGCTTGAGGACGGGCATGTATACGTCCCCAGTCGCAGACCCGCTCACCTCGACAGGACCGTCGGACGCGTTGTACGAACTCGGGTCGAAAACAAACATCGGGTACGCGTAGTACATCTGAGCATGAGCTGGACAACGGGCGTAAGCGCAGCGACTGCATATCGGCGCGGAGGACTCACGCAATTGTGCAGACTGCGCTAACTGTGATGACGGGGTTTCCGGGGCCGTCGTATGGAGATCCGGTGGGGGCGGCGTAGTGACGTCGACTTCAGGCGATCTTGTATGCACGTCCAGTGGAGTCTGCGCAAACATCACAGCAAGATCCACCGCGTCATCGTCTTCAACTTCGCGAGAAGCAGACATAGCAGAGCTTGCAGATCCCCCGGGCGCGGGCTCGGGCGACACAAACTTGAAGGTCGGGCTCAACAACTTGGGCGGATGCTGGTGGACATGGAGTCTGCTTTGGGTCTTGTTAACCCGCTTCCGCCTGTTCGCCATATGTCTGTAGACGTAGTTTTCGGTGCACCACTCGCAGCTGCGCAGTTGGCGCACCACGTCCGCGAGGTCCTTGCACTGCACGGCATTGGGGTACCGAGAGACGGTGTCAAAGAAGGCTGAGGAATCTTAATCAGTTCCATGGGAGTACTGCGTAATTGGGATGGACAGACTGGCAAGGACCCGATACCCCTCCTTGGTGAGCCTTCGACGGCTTGTGACGGCTACTTCAACGAAATCGCACTTGAGTTTGAACGACAAAGAGGCCATACGTAATCAGTCAGGTGCAAATCAAGCGTATGGTAGAATAGAGAGCCGCGCTTACCTCAGGTACATTTCTCCCAGAGGATGCAGAAACCATGGTCAATCTAGGCTCGCAAGCCAGCCTCTAGTTCGAAGTTGCGGAAGACAGTCGTTCCTCTTCGAATAGAGGCTGGAATCGTTTAACAGGGGGGGTGCAGGCGACCCCCCGTGAGAAAGCGGAGTTTCAAGCACCTGGAGAGCGACAGCTTCACCATGTGTATGGCCATGAGCTAGTCCCGAAAACCTTATGGAGTCCTCAAGTATAATTATCTCCATGCCCCCAGAAGTTTTGGTAATATCCTGGATGCTAGAGCTGCGGCTATGAGGAGGAGGATGTGTCCCGTCGCGTCCAGCGGCTGTGCTCTGCTCAGGCGCTCGTCGCTCTCTCTGGCAGGATTCAGACTCAGACAGCCTCCGCCGTTCCCACGGGGGGTCGCCTGCACCCCCCTGTTAAACGATTCAAGCCTAGGTCAATCGCGCGTCCGCCAAGTCGCCGATCGCTGTCGATGACTCGTTTGACGGCGACAAGACGACGCACATGTCGGGTAAGATTTTGACGCAGAGCACAGCTGCTTATGAAGATGCGAACAGGTTTGGTGGGAATCAAGAAGAGGAGCAGGATGTCACTGAGCCACTGCAGACGCGACCGCGACGCGATCGTGACTGCGGCCACGTGACTGACGCGCTCCGTCACGTCACAGTCGCGTCTGTGGCTGCGCTGCTTCGTCCTGCGCCAGAAAATGAGGTGTGCGCAGAGAGATCCTCCGGGTGTGTTTCCTGTCTTCCCAAGCGCGATTTTATCTCTTGCACGCCCCACTGGTGACATGTCGCTTCACCAGGCATCGAATTTCGTGTTGAGGAGGAGGAGGGGCAGCGATCTCGGAACTTCTCTTGGTCACATATATGAAGGAAACGCTTTGATTCTCACTTTGCCCCTGATTTTGTATCCGCCCACCTCCTCGCTCTCTATTACGAGGCCGCGTCGCAGGCTGAACAAGGAGGCGTACGTGATATTCGTCGGTGCGTCCACCCACATTTTGCAGTCACTGCAGTAGCTGAGACTGACTTTCTCCTGCCGGCAGCGCTCTACGACACCGTGTCATGCTACCCTACCGTTCAGCAGCGCTAGAATTTTGTGGCCGCTATTAACCGGTTGCTCGGTTGTGAGTGGTGTATGAGGAGCCACTTGTACAGGTTTTCTGCCAACAGACAGGCTCAGGAGCGGCGCAAAGAGAGCGGAGACCGAGCCTCTTGAGGAGGAGGGGCCGACTCTTGTCTCTCCCGCAGCAGCGAGTTCTCGGAGCTCGTCCGCCCTGGAATCTGAAGAAGATGGCCCGGCATCGTCTGCAACGACTTCAAGTTCGCTGCGCTTGCCTGCAAGATCCGTGGGTCTTACTTGTATCATACCGTTTCATCAGTGTACTGTTACAAGAAAGTCACGCGACGAGAGCTGTTGACGATCAGTGAAAGCGATCCCCGCACTACCAGCACGCCCAAAGGTCAGCAAGTTGTGACCGACGCGTGCAGTCACATCACGGACGCGTCGGCGCTAACAAATTCGAAGCTTCCTTCTTGCCTCCATCACAGGACCTCGACGATCCCGGCAGGAAGCACACGACTTTGCACACGACAGCCCCGATTTGGCTACGTAGCATGCCACGTCACTGACACCGTGATGTCGATCTGTTCACTGGATCGACGACGGACGATTTTGGGCGATCGTACTTCGAGCTCCTCCAGGGCGAGGTATATAAGGCGTCGCGCCATGGTCGTCTGCACCTCACTGCCCTTTCTCTCTTCCTATAACCTCCCTCTCTGCGCTCTGATATGGACTGTTCTGCATCCGTCACTGGCTTCAAGCCTCGCCGAGACTACAAGAGGCTGGCCCAGCCTGCGTATGATATGCTTTCCAGTGGGTGCATCACGGAGTGCTTTGTATGGTGTATTCGACGTCTGACGTTGTCGTGCAGATTTTTTCTACAACGTTTCTTACCATCCGACCACAATGCAGCTCCAGGCGTTGACGGACGCGATCCGCCAGCTCCCGGGATGCGAGTGGTGCACCATCAAGAAAGTACGCGCGTACTTCTACCAGAAGCGCTACTTCAGTGGTGCGAAGACGCGTATCAAGCCTGAGCCGTCGCTGAGTCCGCCTCCGCTACCTGCAAGCCTGCTTGAGCCGCCCTGGAGTCCTGCTTCTCCTGCCGCTAGCGCCACTGCACACATCTTGAAGGTCGAGGACGATGTCCGGCTGGAGCGCGTGGGGTTACTCGCGAGCAGAAAATCTTCGAAGAGGCGCATACCTAAAGCAAGGCCTGTGACCTCCTCGTCGAGTATCAAAACTACCGTTACGCAGACGAGTCCGGCCACAAGCGAGGATATATCCCCGACGATATCAGAGTTCCATTCGACGCTTGCGAATGCGACCGGTACGATAATTCCCACACTGGTTCTCTGCACATACTCGACTGACCCCACCGTTCATCCACAGCTCAACCCCAGCTGTGTTTCTACCCTTATTCAATGATGTACCCGAGTGTATATGCGCCGCTGGCGATCGCGCACGGCGCAGCCCAGGCGGAACTAGTGAGTGTCCTTGGTAAGACGCATATATGCGTCTCCTTATACGTCTCTGATCGATGTCGATGTCGCAGCGTCAGCCCAGCTATACTTGGCACCACCCGTCGATTCCGGCGCAGCCTTTGCCCTTCACACCGACTTTCCACACACCCACTTCCACTCCGGCTTCGGTCACTCTGCCGCTAATTGCCATCCGTCCCTCCGACCTGCGGCTGCTCGACCTCGCTGCTCGGCTCGCAGACGCTCTCACACATCCCGGCCTTGTGCCTCCTCTTCGTGATCTCCCCAAGACTCTGGCGGACCTGAGCCATCGACTCGGAGACCAGCAGGCGAGCGCGGAGTTCCTGTGTGATGTTCGCGGTGGCGTGTACGCGCGGCTCGGGTTCTTCCCTTTCGATGCGCTTCGGACGGCCAGGCCGCTGCTCTTGACGGACTGACTCACCTCAGGCGGCCTCCTGCGCATCCGCTCGATCCGCGCATGGGACGCGGCCTTCTCCTACGGTGGACCAGGACATCGATGCTCTCGTTTGTCCTCTCTCCTGGTACACACATACGTACTCTGAACTACCTTACGCACGCTCGTGGTTCGATTTCGCCAACGGCACACAGTTGCAAGCTCGTATAATAGGGATCAAACCTTTCAATCGCCCTGAGATCAAGAGGAACCAGCACTTCAAGAACGATATTCTACCTCCAGCGTAGTCAAGCTCCCAACACTCGCCCGTCAGCCTGACAGAACAAGTCACAACAGAGCGACTTGATTACATACATTTTGTCTTCTACTCGTTTGACAACCTACATGGTTAGCGCCGGGTAGTAGTGTCTCCCAGAGATGGCGGTGCGCCAGGTGAAATCCTCGTAACAGACCACTCCAGGAACGTCCGCATCCCGATAGTGGGCACGCCTTCCTTCATATACCGTCTCTGCTTCTCCACAAGCCGCGCCTCGACGCTCACAGTTCCCTTCTCAAACACATCGCCATCCCACAGCGCAGTCCAGCTCTCCGGAGAGTGACAGAACATCCGCAAAGCGTATCCCTCGGTGTATCCCTTCTCATGCCGCCCGTTGTGCCATCCGATGATCATCGACCCGGGCTCGGGGAGAGGAGGGGCGCGAGCGCACGCGCGAGCCGCAGCTGTGCCTCCTCGGTGTCGAAGAGGTGGAAGACCGCGCAGACGCAGATGACGGAGACGTGCCCACGGAGCTCGTTGAGCGTGCGTACGGCGGAGAGCGCGGGTGCGGCGGTCGACGGGGCGGTGTAGATGGGCCGGACGGGCTCGAGGAAAGCGGGGTCGAAGATGTCCCCAGCGAGGAACGGGATGGGGAAGGTCTCCTGGGTCGTGTTGAACAGTCTATGTCCGAGGTCCCAGAACCCTGCATGCGGACGGGTCAGTCCTGGGGACGGAGACGAGAGTTTGTGTCCGAGGTGCCACCCACCGGGAACAATGTCCGTCCCGAGCACGCTCTCCTGCGGATACCCGTCTGCGATAGCCTTTCGGAGGTCCTGTCCGACTGGAGTCGGACGCTAAGTATAGGCAGACGCGTGCTTGAGCTTCACGAAGACTTACAACAGCATCCGACGTCCACGAGGATAGGGTTCCTGCGTGTCTGTCCCAACTCTATCATCCGTCGATAACCGGGTACGTGCGAGAGGCCTAGGCTGTGACAGGACAACCATGAACTGGAGGAACCTCGGCTTGCATGGAGAGAATAACGTACTCAGTGAAGTAGAAGTTGACGATCGTGGTGTAGGGCCGCACCGCATACGCTTCCCGCTGGACCGAGATAAGGTGCCGCTTCAGGGCGTCGAGGTCGTCTATTCCTGTCGCCTTCTTGTAGAACTCGAGCTGGTCTTCGTCGAAGTGCAAGAGGGCTTCCGTGCCCTGCAGTGGGAGGACGGCCGTGAAGTTGGGCGTCGGAGTGGCCCCTGCGACAGACATTGATGGCCACATGACGGAGAGTGAAGCGGGCGAGGAGGAGGCTGTAGAGTAAGAAATCACGCACCTCTGACATGGCGAGCTTTCATATGCGGGAGTCAAGACAAAAGGAGAAGGCGCGCAGACTGACTGCGAAGGTCGCCCGCCCATACCTCGAGTAGGCTGGGCACGGAATGCCACGTACCACGGGACGCAGGAAGAAGTATCATGGGGTCCCGAAACGAGCACACAACCTCCAGCTTGTTCAGCGCATAGTGGATGTCCCTTGGAATACACGTCATGGACCCTGTGCATTCTCGCACCTGGAATCGCCCGACCAATCCGTAGCTTCGCGTTTATCGTCCGCGTGTCGCCGACGTCGTGCGCGCGTCCTCTCTACTTCCTCACCGCGCACTCGGCGGCATACGTCTGTCGGGATTGGCGTGGGTCAACTGTTCCACGATGTTCAGCCAAGAATAGAAGACACTGGACCATGTGCCAATGAGCTTGCGCAACTGAGGAAACAAAGCAGACTCACCGCACCCGAGCACGAGTTCACACCCTCGTCACCGACCACTCCAGCACAGACGTCGGCGTCACACTCTCCATCCCATCCTGCATATACCGCCTCTCCTTATCGATCAGCCGCGCGTCGACCCGCACGGAGCCCTTCGCGAACACGACCCCGTCCCACATCTCCGCCCAGCTCTCCGGAGAGTGGCAGAACATGTGGAACGTCTGCCCGCGCCACCAGCCCTTCTCGCGCAAACCGTTGTGCAGCCCGACGATCATCGAGCCCGGCGCTGGGGAGAGCAGCGCGGCGAGGGCGCGCGCGAGCTCAAGCTGCGCCGCCTCGGTCTCGAAGACGTGGAAGACGGCACAGATGGTGATCGCGGAGACGTGTCCGCGCAGCTCCGTCAGCGTGCGTACGGACGAGAGCGGTGGGGGCGGGGAAGGGGGCGGACTGTACGCGGGCGGACTCGGCTCGAGGAAGGCGGGGTCGAAGATGTCCCCCGGGAGGAAGGGGACCGGGAAGCTCTCTGCGGTCGTGTTGAACAGCTTGTGGCCGAGATCCCAGAACTCTGCGGGGGCGGGGGACGTGACTGGCGGGATCGAGGTGAGACACGGGAGAGACGCACCTGGGACGACGTCTGTTGCAATCACGCTGTCGCGCGGGTATCCATCCGCGATCAGCTTACGGAGGTCGGTCCCCACTGCAGTCTGTTCTCAGCAAGGTTGTCTGCGATCGAGGACGAGTACGCACAGCAGCACCCTACGTCAAGCAGGATCGGATGCTCGCGGGACCTTCCAAGCTCCAGCAGCTGCTCATAGAGCGTACCAAGGCTGGAGAGTCGTAATCTGGTGCCAAGTTTCGTCAGGACGCCACAGGCAAGAAGCTTATGCAGAAGCTTACTTGACAAAGTTGAAGTTCACGATGCATGGATATGGGCGTGCCTGCAGTCACCAGTCACTGTGGACGTTGCCGCTAGGATACCGCTGTGGCCGACTCACCTCGTACGCCGCACGTTGCACAGCGACGATGTGCTTCTTCAGCTCGTCGACGTCGTTGATTCCCGTCGTGGACCGGAAGAACTCGAGTCGGTCGCCATCGAGCTGCAGCAGCTCCTCGGTGCCGTCGACAGGCAGGATCCTCCGGAAGTTGGCTACGGGTTTGGCTTCGTCGGACATCTGGGCTGCTGGTGCGTGTCCACAAACCAAGGATGAGCACGTCTATGTATTCCCTGCGTGATATACAGAGATCTCTATGCCGAGTGAGAACCCGGAAGAGTTCCTATGCCGTTGTTGAAGCCGGCACTCGGTCATGGGACTGGGATTCGAGTATACTAGCAGGCTAATTTTCCCGCACTATCGGGGTATGCGGCCCGTGGCGCGTGTGTTGTGCGGACTATCTGGGGTGGGCAGCAAGTGTCAATGCATGTGGCACGAGAGATGCAGAGCAGGGACATACCGTCGACTCGAAACGCAGAGTCTACATCACTCAACGCGTCGCCTTCCCGGGAGGTCGAGGTACTCACCACAGAGAGGCAATCACTTGTTAGTTGCGGATTGAATACAGACGATGCCAAAGCATTCATAATAGGACGTCGTACAAGTACGAAAGCGAATTATGCGGAATGATAGGGTAGGAGGAGACTAGGGATACACAATGGACGGACGTCTCGAAGCTTACTCGTTCGGATAGTCCTTGACGTACTTCAAATCGGCGACGAACACGTTGGTGTCGACCCGCTCGAGCCCAAGCAGCCACACTCGGTAAAAGACGTCTGGCCGCAAACGCCACGGGTAGTCATGATACTGCGACAGATAAAGACGGTTTGCCTGCGGCGGACGTCAGTGGCGATTCGCAAGGACGACAAATGAGCCGAAACGCACCTCTACGAATCGATAGAACACCCGCGCCACAGCCATCGCGAGCTGGACGCGGGTATACAGCGGATCCACGCGGACCCACTCATCATAGGCTTCGTGCGACGGCTCCTCACCGCGTGGAAGTGGCCACTGTGGCGAGAAGCGCAGGGTGAGGATACAGCACAACGGAGAGGAGAAGATGCAGACGTACCAGGAACCGCACGCGTATCTGTCGCAGCGAAAACGGCTTCATGACCGCCGTCCCGCCCGAGCTCATGTTCCGGTAGAGCTCCTGCTCCGGTGCGTTCGCCAGTGCGTACATGGGCATGCCACGGTGCTTCAAGCGGCCAGATGAGCCGAAGCCGAAGTCGATCCTTTGTCCGTGCCTCGACAGAATCTGGGACTGGGTGCGCGTGATGCGTCGGTCGTGGTGGTCGTCATCCTCGTGGTCTCCGCGAGGGACTTTTTTGAGGAGCTTGAGGTCGGCGGAGGTCAGACTGAAGGCTCCAACGATGGTCGAGTAGCGGATGGCGTCCAGCGCCCAGCATGGTTCGTGTGTGGACTCCTTAGAGTCGTCGAGTACTACCGGTGGCGGCTGAGGGAGAGGCTCCTCCGGCGTTGGTCCTGGACTCCGCGGCGGCGCGGCGGAACGGTATGGAGAAGGGCGAATGTGATTTGTGCTCGGGGAGATGACAGGCATGGAGAGTATTCGTCAAGGTCTTTGGCGATTAAGATGACTAGGTATCGACGGCGAAGTCGGCAAGTTAGCAGTACAGCAGCGGTGCGGGGTGGTTGGTGTTGGGTGATGGCAAGGAAAGGACGGACAGACATGATGAACCCAGCCACCAAGAAGCTTTGGCCGAGAAGAAAGGCTGTCGAGAGGACAATGCTTACCTGGCGCGTGGCCGAGGGTTCCTGCACCCTATTAGTAGTGAAACAAAGCTACTTCGAGACAAAGCGTACTCAGGGGCTCCCTTCTGGATGCATGCAAAACCATGAAGTGGTTTGTGTTCCGAGACCGCAATGCAATTGCTATAAGCTGTGACGGCGAGGAGGTCCAATATGGCTGCGTTGCCATGGTACCGACCGCAATTGAGGTCAAAGTCGACGTCGACTTACACAGCGATAGTGGAGACATCCTAAGCATATGTTCAGCGCTGACTAGAGGTTTCGATTCGAGGATGCTTGGGAATGATCCATGATGAACGAAGGGGGAAACCTGAACGCAGTCGTCGAAACTCATACATACTTTAAGTCCAAGCTTAGCTGACTAAGCAGCCTACTTAGCGCACAGTCGACTCGGACCTCAGTCGACAAGCTGTTCGATTGATCTACACACTGAAACCTTCGCATATCTACAGGGAATGTATGGCAGTCAGGTAAGTACGACGTTGGAAAGGTATGCTAAAAATTCAGTGGATAGCATCTGATGGAGGATAGAGGATGGATGGAAACCGTCCACAAATAGAGTTTGCCGCTCAGTACCCTCAGCGTAACTGGGATCGGAGAGGACACGGGTGAAGAGGTCGCAAGAGGAGAAAATAAGCACAGTGGCGTCTGCATGTGCTTCGCTGAACTGCAATACGCGCTCGCGGAGCATAGGGTTCCATGCCACATATGCATCTTTTGCCCGTGGTGTTTTCGGCCCTACCTCCACATGTCAACAGCAGTACAGAAACGATGTACACGCTATGACTCACCTTTCGGAAACGTATGGGCAGGAGGCACATCTACGAAGCAGAAATTGCGTGCGCCGGCCGTGTAGAGCTCTTTCTGAGCGGCAAACAGGTCGTCGAAGCTGCGCTGAGCAGCGGACGGCTGCAGACGGATATTGTACGTGCAGTCATTGATACCAATCCATGTGATGAAGAGTGTGTCGGACGGCGTCCAAGGCGCCCACTCAGGGTGTGGCGCGAGATGCGGGAGGAATTCTTTCTCGACCTGCCACAACTTCATGCGAGCGACGGTGTCACCGCTGACCGCATAGTCGTAAACTAGCATCGGGTGCCCGACACGCTTCGCATTCACAGTATGAACGAAGTGCCCGACCCAGTTCGGCTCGTGGGTGACTTCGCCTGTGGTTTCGTCGATGCGCTCGCAAGACGTCAGGCCGGGAAACTCGATCCCCAGAGGATGATCGACGCAAGGATGCCGGTCTGTAGAGTTGTAGCCAACGGCGGAGAAGGAGTCTCCACTGAAGACGAATGACAATCAGTTATCTAGAACGACATAAGTAGGTCGACCACGAACAACACGACGAGATGTTTGATGTTGTCAAGACCGGGCCAGAATACACTCACACAGATTGGTGAGGACATATTCGACACACTGTCGTACTTCGATATCGCGGTAGATGGCTGTGAAAAGACGTGAGGAGGCAGATCAGATCAATCAGTGCTTGTAACACGAGTAGGCTTGAGTCAATGTGGCGGTGCTAGTGCCCGCAAGTTAGAGTGCACACGTCGTCGTCGTCGTCGACGACGACGACGACGGCTTGTCCTGCCCCCGCCATCTCCAGCCCGCCGTCTCGCCGTCCTCATCCAGTTAAGCCATGCCGTACGTGGTGTTGTTTTGTGTGAAAATGTGCTAAGTTGACGAGCTCTCAGACTTTTATCAGCAAGAAGTGTCCGTCAAACGACAACTCCGTACTACGTCAAGTCGTTGGGGCGGCGACAATCAAACACACTGAACGATTTGCATGTGGTACAAATACTGAGACCCTACCTTTTTAGCTGCTCACTGGCCGCCAAAATTCGGACTCAATGCTACATGCCACTCAGTAGTAGGTTCTCATCGAGAGCCGGTATACATCTGCTCCTCAAATATGCATATCATTGAAGGGCCCAACTATTCTACTGAATCTTTGAGGTCCAGCCACGTAGGCCCGAGTGCGTCACCTGCGTCCGCTTTGACCCCAAACTGGGCACCCACGCCACTCGGTCATGCACCGCCCGACGCTTTGACTTGACCTGCCGCCGCGAGGTCGTGCCTGGGCCACAGTCCACGCTTTTACCTCTCCCAATTCTCTATATTACGCGCGCTTTTTCGCTTTCTATGGTCACTCATCCAGTCTCTCCCGACTTCCACCCCGCCACACACACACCACGATCTGCCCCTCCACTCTTCCATATCACAATGTCCCTGCTTCAGCAGCTCTTCACTCCTCTTATGTGTTCCGCTACGGGAAATACGATGTATTCTCGCTGCGGGACCAGGAATCCCAGCCACATCGGTGCAGGCGGTCTCTGTCGCCGTGGTGGTTTTGAACTCACCATCCCGGCCACATCCCTTCCCCGTACCCCGACTTCCTATATCGCCTCTTTGGTCCATGCACGTCCGTCATATGGTCTGGGTCTTATTGTTGCGATCTCTATCGGTCCGCGCGCGCATCTGACCTGCGTGTCCCGTCCAACCACCCGCCACCCCACGCACACGTGAGTTCTATAGTGCTGCCTATTACACCTCTCTCAACGATTGACATTTCATTTCAGAAGACCTGAAAAGTCTGAATCTTCCCCATCCCCAGCCCTTCCCGCCACTCACCAACTGCTCCCGGGCGCATGGGGCAGGATCCGTTTCGCTCGCTCGAAGCCTCCCGGGGTCAACTGGGGAGTGCATGCTTCCGGAGGCAGCCGCAGCACCGGGGACACACTCGTCGCTTCGGGCTCAAGAGACTGCTCTGGCAAAGACGAGGCCTTCGACGCCCTTGACAGCTCGAGAAGCGACAGACAGGCTCCAGGCGAGCATGTCATGGCCTGGCTGAAACATATCCGGCAAGAAGGCGCGTCGCCAGAAGACCATGAGTCCTCCGAAGGACCACGAGCTGCACCTCAGGCCTCTCCTTCCCCTCCGCCACGACGCTTCGCGGACGCTTCCGTACAGACAGACGGCGTCTCGGCGGAACCACCGCGGTCGATCGTTGCCTCCACTGACCCGAACTCGCCCGTCGCCACCGAGCCTGCCACATCTGTTCGTGCTACCTCGGACCGACTTGTCCCCACTGAACCGAACTCACCTGTCACCACCGAGCCTGACTTGTATGCTTGTGCTGCCTCGTATCAGCCTGTACACACTGCTCTCAACTCGCTCGTCGCTGCCAATACTGGTGGTCCGTCATTCAATGAGGAGCAGCAGGAAGACTGGGCTTCTGTTTCTTCCACAGAATTGGACGGTGCGCAAAACCCGGCTCTCCTCAATGCAGTGGAAGCCGCCGAAGAGTCGAGGGCACCGGCAACCATCCCCGTGGCCGCCCTACCTCTGAACCCCTACAACTGCGACCGCAGGTCTCATCCAGACATCGTTCATCACAACGGCGTTAGCTACCAAATCCTCGGCGTGCTCGGCGAAGGCTCGTTCGGGCGCGTCTTCTTAGCGTTCACGAGTACCGGGAAGACCGTTGCGCTCAAGACTGTGCACAAAGCGAAGTGCTACAGGTGGCCGGGCGTAAGGGGGAGCTGCTGTCGGAGAGGAACTGCTTGGCTCTCGCCGCCAGAAGACGTCTGCCCTTCTGGACGAATTTGAATGCGGCTTGGGAGGACAACAACAACGTCTACATGGAGATGGTACGTTGCGCGCCGTGCTTCTGGGATGAGTAGGCTGACTGATGGTTTCGTACAGGACATGTGTGCAGGAACGCTCCGCGACCGCATATCCAGAGCCAATGCCTCTGGCACACCACTAAGCCCGAAAGAGATCAAACTGTTGTGCGCTGAAATGGTTCGTCCAAGGATTTCTCTGAGTCGTGTACGACAACTCAATACCTCGCTTCGCGGTCTAGCTTCTATCAGTCTGGGATCTGCAAAGGAATCAGGTCGTCCACGGTGATATCAAACCTGACAACTTCCTCGTGAGGCCGGACGGTCGAGTTGTCCTCTCAGACTTCGGATTCGCTACCACTCCGCCTTCCCCGCTTACTCCCGAGAAGTTCCTGCAGTGGAAGACCACACGGAGCGGGACCGCAGGCTATATGTCTCCTACAGTTCTTGCGGATAACGGTTACTGTTCGACGCAGACGGATATCTTCACTCTGGGTATCGTTTTCCTCGAACTGATGGCCAGGAGGGAAACCCCGCTGTGGGACATAACTGTCGTCCCTGCAAAGTACCCGAACGGCGAGGAAGCTTGGTTCCGTCTGGATATGGAGCAGCGGCAGACATGGCTCATGTGGGAGGTCCGCCTCGATGAAGTCGAGGGACCGCTGAAGGGAGAACCTCAAGGGTGGCTTCTTTGCAAGCAAGTGGGTGCAGTTTCCGTCCCCCAATCTGTGGCGCGGCTGACGATTTCTTCCCAGATGATCACTCAGAACCCGCCCACGGCCGAGCAACTGATGACGCACCCATACTTCGACGGCGTTATGTTTGAAGAAATCTATTATGGGTTCGTCACTCGTAAGCGTCCTCATTCCCGTCAACCTTGTTAGACTCGCTGACACTCCTTCGTCTCGCTTGCTGCAGACGACTACAAGCCGCAATTCGGAGGCATAGGCACGTTGAGCACGATGTGCGACCTGACCTTCGCAGCATGGCATCGCGGTGAGGAACATCCGGCCGAGTATGAGAACGACCCCGAGTTTGCGCAGGTCGTCGACGATCGGGGCGAGATTGTGATTCCGCGCTGGATCATGGACAACAAGGCTGCCCGAAAGCAGATGGCGAAGCCTCTGCCCAACTTCGAGTGGCCGGAGCCCCCAAGTGAACATCACTGTGCTACTACTGCGGCTCCGTTCATGCTCAACAGCGTACCTGCACCGCACCCTGTGTTTCCTCCTCCTCCTGCGCCTCCCGCCTTCCACCGAACCCCCGGTCATAGGCCGCAGGGCCATCCCGTGGTCCCGCATGGACATCCCGAACCGATCGCGCCTCCGAGTCCTCAACTTCTCCCGCTCTATCCTCCCGGGTTGCCTCACCCACCGACTCAGGCTCTTCCTCCTGCGCTGCACCCTGCGGACTACTTCCCACCTCCGGGACTCACGCATCCTATTTATGGGCCTCGGCGCGATGAGGAATCACTTGCCAGTCTTGATTCCCTCGGGCTCTCCCAGCTGTGCTGATTGTGACGCTGCGCGTACACCGTTCGGTATTCCTCCTTTAGGTTATTGTGCTCGGACCGTTCACGTGGATCTTCTGTAGTACTCGGTTTCCTCGGCATACTTACATTCCTGTCTCGCTTTGTGAACTTCCGTCCGGTTTGATCTGAATATCTATCTATTCTTCGACCTGCTCCAGCAGGTCATGCACATACGTATCGATTGTCTGTTCCTACACTCTCCGACTTGAGCGCGTAAGTGGCAAGAGGCTCAGGGCGACGCGTCCTTAGGCGCCAATACACCTGGTCCTCGTCCACCATCTTCTCCCCGTCCTCATAACTTGTGTCTGCTGTGCTGATCAACAGTTCTTCTTTACCCTTCTATCTGAGCGTCTTAGCATTTATGAGTCGTCGCAACAATGTTCGCGGGCCAACATCGGCGTTGACTGAGTTTTTACGGGCAAGTTTTCAATTCTGCGGCTGTCCGGCCTCACGCTGATGTCCAGTAGGCGTCGGGCATCACCCCGACTACCATAGCACGCAGAGCTCAGACACGACAGAATGCCCAAGCCCAAGCTCAAGCTCAACCCGCCGCAGGACCTAGCAACCAGGGGCAGGAGGAGGAGGACGTGCAAATGGAGGACGCGCAGGCGACAACGGTACGTCAAACATCTGTTTTCAGACCGTTCCAATGCTAGGGCAACTGTTACATGGGAAGCCATAAAGAAAACTAGCTTACGGGCGGAGTTCCTTTCTTCATGACGTTAAGAACCAGCGGTTGTGTCGTGCCATGTCGCCCCTGTTCGCCCTGTGCTAAATACTTGTGATACTTCCGGTAGCTGGTCTAGCTACTCCCAGGAGAAGTCACTGGGACGCTTGACGGCGGATGGATCTATTAGTATCTATCGCGTACACAGGTTGGCAAGTGGCGTGGATCCATCCCATCCTGCATATACACGGTTTCTCGCAGTAGCTGACATAGGCCCTAGCAACCTGATGGATATGGTTCAGATGACCTAGACGAGCCCGAGGAGCCTGCACCGAAGAAGCGCAAGCAAAGCAAGGCGGCTCAGGCGAAGCAGAAGGAGAAGGAGAAAGCCAAAGCCAAGAAGAAGGCGAAGAAGGACGATGATGATGACGATTACGACAACGGAGATAGCGACGCCGATCCCTACTCCGCGTTGTCGAAGATGTGGAAGGGCGACCTGCCCAAACCACCTGTCGGAAGCTTCGAAGACTGTGCCCGGTGCGAGAAACAATTCACGGTGGTGAGTGATCTTGCGTGTAGTGCACGTCCCCCGTCCGACCCTCCCCTCTGTGTCAGACGAAGTACACCATGGCTGCGAACCCGCCACCGGGGTGGTTGTGCCATATCTGCGCCAAGTCTTCCGGCGCCGACCCATTCAAGAAACCTGCTGCGCCCCGAAAGCGCAAAGCGGCAGGGGACAAGCGTACCCTCGTCAGCTACGAAGAGCGACGCTTCCCCAGCCTCGCGTCCGTCTGCATACAGGTACGTCATGCACTTGCGGATGCTGGCTTCTTGCGACTGACAGTTCTGCAGGTGATCAGTAATCATATCGACGACGTCGAGGCCCTTGGTGATATCGGGACCATGAATATGGACGAGATCGCGAAAGCTCTTTCGAACAACAGGAGTTTGTGCGTGCTTCACTTACCCGCGCTGTTGCTTCATCTCATTCGCCCGCCACAGAAATGCGGAAAATGCCATGCTCTTCTACAATGTCGAAAACGAACGCCTGACATTGTACGATGTCACCAGTGCGTTCTCTTATCCGTCAAAGCATTGCAGCGCTCACTCTTCCTCTAGATCTAACACCTACTGCGTTCTGCACAATGGCCATGCTGAACCCGAATCTCACGAGCCTCCGCCTGGACTTCTGCGGGCGTATGGATGACACAGTTGCAGCTACGTGGGCGGAGAGTCTGCCCAACCTGAAGCGAATTGAGCTCCTCGGCCCGTTTCTGGTACGCGTGGCGGGCTGGCAGACCTTCTTCCGCGCACACCCGAACCTCGAAGGGTTCCTGATCACCCAGAGCCCCCGCTTCGATGCGGACTGTATGCGCGTGCTCGCCGAGAGCTGTCCGAACCTCAAGGAACTACGCCTGAAGGAAGTAGGGAAGATGTCCGACGATTTCTTAGAGTGCATCAAGGTCTTCGGCGGCAAGCTCACGTACCTGGACCTGTCGTACCCTGGCACTGGAGGCGCGCTGACCGAACGCGGCCTGATCGACATGCTCAAGGCCGTCGGCGGTACTCTTGATCACCTCGACCTCTCAGGTAACGCGGATGTCACCGATGCTCTGCTATTCCAAGGCATCAAGCCATACGCACTGAACCTCAGCACACTCGTCCTCGCCGACACCTCCGACCTCACGGACGCCGGCGTTGCGGAGTTCTTCGGAAACTGGAAGGGCACTCCCTTGTCCTCGCTCGACATGTCGCGCAACGATGAGCTCGCGGACGCCGCGCTGACGGCGCTGCTCAGGCACTCGGGCGCGGACCTGACGAGTCTGAATATTAACGGGTGGAAGAGCGTGTCCGAGGACGCGCTCAAGCTGATCCCGAAGAGGGCGCTGGCGTTGAAGAAGCTCGATGTGGGCTGGTGCCGGTGCGTCGACGACTGGTTCGTGAAGAGCGTGCTGGAGGAGTGCGACGAGATGGAGGAGCTGAAGGTGTGGGGGTGCGGGCGGCTGACGGAGCATTGTGCGCGAAAGGTGAGTCCGGTGCGGTTTTCGTGTGCTCGAGTGTCGAAGCTGATTCGTCTTCCTGCTTCAGAGAGGCGTGGACGTGCTTGGTGTCGAGCGGGGTGTCTGATTTGCGTATGTGGGATCGCCGTGGTTGTTTTGTGCTGCGAAGCGGAGGCTTCCCCCTGTATGTTGTGCTATCATCTGTCCGTTTAGCTTGTACTTGCTTCCTTTATACATCCTTCTGTGTCGGATTGGTCTTCACCAGCATGCGCCTCAGTTGCGTGTCGTCAGCCGGTTATCTCGTGGTGAGTCTCCTAACTGCTACTCGCAGGAACGCAGTATCATGGTATTACATCGCTTACATCGCTGACTAGTGGACTTTCACAGGCGCGCCGTTCCCGCGTAGAGAAGCGTTGAGCTTGACAATCCGGCGGCGACTGCGTGAGCACATTCAGTTGCGACAGTCTTGCAGACAGGCGGAGCTGCATAGACAGTCCAACGAGGTCTAGCTGATCGTCTTCCTCCAACTCCGGAACGCGCGAGACGGCCGAGTCAGAAGTTGAGGAGCATCCGGGCTCGGGCTCTATGCGGGCTTGGGTCCGACTCTTCGCCTCCTGTTCATGAAATGCCTATACACGGTGAGGGACGTGCACCACTCGCAGCCGGGGAGCTGGCGGAGCGCGCTCGCGAGCTCTTCGCGCTGCTGAGCGGTAGGGTAGCGAGAGACATTTTGAAAGAACGCTGCAGACCGCATTAGTAGAGTGAGATCGTCTCATGAGTGCGCTGTAGAAGGCTGGTCCACGTACCAGTGACCAAGTCGTATCCTTCCGTGCTCAGCACGTTGTGCCTTCGTTTGGGCACTTTTCTGCGGGAGGGCCGGGGGGGCATGATGCAGTCAAGGGGGAGGACGAAGTGGGACGGAGGGAAAGAACAATGGGGGACCGTACCTTTGCGGTGAGCTTTATATATTTTCACAATGACGTCGGAATGTTCTCAGTTCTTCCATTTGCAGCGATTGCCGAGTTTGACACGAGACGAGTATAGCGTTCCGTCACTGTGACGAGGTCTGAGATTAATCGACCCGAATCACAGACGGAGGTTACAATTAGTTCCAGTTGAGTGAGGTAGTCTCAAATCCAGAGTTGCTCAGCAGGAGATGCGCGTTGGCGCCCAAGCCACACACGCGACCGTGACGTGACGGCACGCGTGTGTCACGGCAGACAGCGCACGCTTTGAAGGGGGTCCATGGCCACCGTCCTTCCTTCCTCCTTCCTTCTCCTTCCGCCACTCCCACTTTAATCTGATTGCGAGCACTCCCTCTTTTGAATCTGCGTGAAGTGGCCACAATTTCTGTCGCCATCTGCATGCAGCCACCTCACTGATACGGCTTGATCGCTGTGTCTTGCCAGCTGCCAGTGCGTCCTTAGTCCTGAGGCAGCGGTCGACATGGATATGTATTTGGACATGTCTCCGGTTGAGAAACTTCGCGCAACATTGACGGAAAGCGTACCGTATTGCTCCGGGACGCTTCCAGTCAAGCATAGAGACCATCTCTTGGGGGCTAACCTTGGGCGAGTGTACCCCTCTGTTACGGCGCACCCGCTAATTACTCATATGTCTGCTCTGCAGGCGAATAGACCTCTCTCACGCCCCCGAAAGCGATCTGGAGGAATTGAGCAAGGCGTGTCAGCCGGCGACTTTCGGACGCCGGACGACAAGGACATATTCGATGAGACGTATCGCAAAGCCGGAAAGCTCGACATTGAAGAGTTCATGATCGGGTTCGATGCAGACCATGCTGGGCTGGTTGAAACGGTCCGGATGAGTCTGTTTCCCGGACATGAGGAGACGAGGACGATCGAAGCGCAACTGTACAAGCTGAATGTCTACGGTGCGATGTCTCATGCCTGCACACGCCATTGTTTTTAACTCATTTCGCTTTTAGGTATGGACGCGTTCTTCAAATCGCACAAGGACACGTTGCCTTCGCAGCCTTCTTCAGCGATATCGACGACGAAGTCCTTCCTGTCACCTCTGGCCACCGCGCCACCATCACGTATAACCTTTTACTTCGCACCTCCTGGGACGGTCGTGTACCAGCTCCGCACACCCCCAGAAGACCTGCACCTTTTGCAACCCGTGAGCGCGAACACGCAGCAGGTCACACAGGCGCTGAAGGAGCTTGTCGTCGGAGGAACTAGAAGAAAGTACGAGTACTTACGATGCGCATGCCGTGCGAAGAAGTAGCCGTCGGGTGCTGATACATGTCGAATATCAGGGCATTCTTGGCTTCCTACTGCAAAGTCGGCTTGGCCACAGAATTACAGGTCTATAAGTTGCCCCCCTTGGGGGTGCGGGGAGGAGGAGGAGAGCAGAGCCCTTCCGGGCGCCAATCTAATCAGCTCAGTAGATAGCCGCCGGAACCACGGGATATATAATTACTTACTTCGGTCTTGACCATCATCACCTCTACCCCGACCACTTCGCCACCGTACCTCATACCTCTGCTACATCGTACATATGTCTCAGACCGAAGCAACGTGTACCTGTGGGAAGTGCTTTGAGGGCTGGCTATCGTCGAGGATGCGAGAACGTTTAGAATGTGAGTGGTTCCCGCAGGTTTACAAATACAACCCGTTCAACGCTCGCCACACTTGCCTTTGGCCCAGATTCCACTGAGCTTCGTTACGAACTCTCCAAGTCGCTGCTCCGGACGCAGGACGGAGTACCCGACGATATCACCAGTGTTCTCCCCATCGACTACGCCCACATCGACACATCCGTTCATTACCTCCCTGCGGCGGTACGCACTAAGATCGGTCCTTCTGCACCATCGGAAGAGTCTCCTGCGGGTGACACTGTGTACCGAGGCTACGTCGCTGTCTTTAAGGCCATCAAAGATCTCATCGACGGTGAGAATGCAGACCGCGACGGCTTTCCATCCGTCTCTACCATCTCCGACCGACTCTCCAAGCTCCGAGATGCCTCAGGGGACTCGTCTGCCAGGCTCATCGCCGCATACCTGGACAACGGAGGGCTCGCCGAGTACGCGCTTGACTGCATCGTTGACCGGGCTCGGGAGGAGCTCTCGCCCCTCGGCCGACACTACGATGCCGAGAACCAGTACATCGACGCGGTACTGGAAAGCGAGTGGGAGAACCACGCCGCGTGCGCGAACGACCTAGACTTCCCGCTCGTTCGCGTCAAGCTGGGCCTGCCTGCAGAGACCCTGGGCGTCGTCCCGGACGATGAAGCCGACTCACGAGATCCGCCTTCTGACGACGAGTAGGGTCGGCGTGCCTGTTGGTCTTGGACGATTTCTTGTGGAAGACTCGAAGTGAAGTGTACCATCTACGGGCGTTCATATAGGCATGTACTTATACCACTAGTCATGGGTTCAGATTGATCATTGTGTACATCTATGAGGTTATGCGAGTGCTATTGTGTCTGCTGGGGGCTGTCATCCGAGCCACGCTCTATACTTCCAGCATCTTTCTAGAGGTAAGTACGTACTGCCTCTGCACTAGTGCGCGCCCTCATCAAGAATTCACGAGCTCTAGACCGTCTGTATCTCGGTAGTAGTACTGCACGACGACCCACAGCGCAGCACAGCGCACAGCCTCCAAATTGATGCAATCCTCGGACAAATGTCTTGGCGAAGCCAACCAACATCTGCCGAGCACGGAGGCGAAAATAGGCTGCCTACGCCAGTCAAGATGATCGCAGCACAGTTCGTCCTTAAATCTGTCCATCGTTCATTCCCCCGTCTACTCATCTCGCCCCTCAGACGCCTTTCGTCCCGAGAGACGCGGCCGTCTGCAGCTGGGAACCACCAGGTGCGTAGGTGCTCGGGCTGGGGATTTGCAGGTACGTGTACTTCGAAGTCGGAAACACCGATGCATTACTAACGTTCCTGAGCAGAACCGAGACCTCGACGCTACTTCGAGAATCATGAGGAGTGACATCACCCATTCAGCCCCCATCCGTCTCTTCGTCCTTGTTTCCACGCTTGGGCACCTTGTGCGAGCCGCGGACCTCCTCGTGCTGAACTTGTCTAAGGAGGTCCCCGCCCAATGCGACACAATCACTCTCTCCTGGACCGGCGGCACCCCTAACTACACCATCGTAATCACTTCACAAGTCGCGCCCGTCTTCAACCCGCCCGTCTTCACTGCGCTCGGTCTCTCCAACAACTCGATCGCATGGACGGCAAATCTCTGCGGCGGCGCTCCCGTCGCTATCGTCGCCTCGGACAGCGGCGGGTACAAGTACACCATCTCGTTTACTCTCAAGCTAAGCACCAACACGAGTTGCTTGACGGACGCACAGCAGAACTCGTCACAGTGCTTGCTCGAGAGTGTATCGCTGCACGCTCCGAGCGCGACTTCTACACCCTCTGGTGCATCGCAGGAGCACCGCCCGTCGTCCCATATGCCGGTCATAATCGCCCTCGTTGTCGTGGGGATCGTGATCATCGCGTCAGCCTTGGGCTGGCGGGCATATCGCTCGCGCCGTCGTCGTCACGAAACTTTCGGTCAAGGTGAGTGATTAAATGTTCTTTGTAAATATCACCCTTGGCTTGTGCTTATCAGTTCTTACTCGCCGCGGAACAGCGACGCAAGCGTGCTCTGCGGCCCCCGCGTGGAACGAGCGACGAAACACGCTCCTTGTAGCGGCGCCTCCGCCTGCGTACGCCTCCGATCGCAACTCGTCCAACCCCGACCACGGCGGTGACGGTCGCGCTATCCAGCCTGTAGCTCCAGTAGGGCCAGCGCAGATGACCGAGCTGCCTCGTACGGTCGTTGTGGAATCCCCCGCCGCAGCCGGTGCTGCACGACCCGAGGACAACCCGACTTCGACTCGAGCCGCCGCGGGTACGAACAACGCTCCGCTTACAAGCGATAGCAACCAGGCTCGCTTGGACGGGGACGAGAGGGCAGTCTCGGCTGTGGCGGATGACGGGATTCTGCCGCCTGCGTACTCGGAGTTGTGAGAAGCGCAGGGATGGGCTGTTTTGAATCTACGGTGTACGTGAATTCGCCGTCTTGGGACGTCTCCATCTGACTATCATGGAAGGTGCGTATTATGAGCAGGCTATAGAATCTCGTTATCGTGGTACATACGTCCTGCCGCAAGTCATCGTCACGGCAACACAATAATGTGAGGGCAGAGCAAGTTCGATCGTGGATGACGAGGCTGCTTGTGATTGGAGACTAAGTAGTTGCAGCAAATGGTTTACACCGGTACGTCTATGATACGAATGGCTGGTGCGGTATCTTATCCGAGCGTAGTCGCAGGTCGCTGTTCAGAATGAGCCTTCGTACTCGTTCGATGGACTGGCGCGAACCTTAGCCAGTGTGGCTGGGGTGAACAGTATCGAGTCATCCTTGGAACGCAGTCGTTGACAGTCCACAGCGATCAGTGTCCGTGGTTCGCCCACCGTAGTGGCGAATCGCTTGACCGGGACGTCCGAGGGTATGATGTACTTATCTCCAGTCGTACTCATCTTGCTTAGCGCGATCAGCAACTTGCCTGTTCATCACGTTCCTCGACCATTGTCGGAATCCTCGCCCCACTGCATCGGGCTACACCGGAGTCGCATGTTCATGGGGTCAAAATCAATTCTCACGTTCTGTCGCCACCGCACAGCACAAGGGACTGTCGACTATCGCTGCATCGCCACGACGACGAGTCCCTCAGAGACCCCCACGACCACAATTCCCCCGCATCGCACCGTCATGAATACCTTGTCGGCGCGGTAGTCAATTTCCCGTTGAAGTAGGGCAACACTCAGCTGGATTGCAGCCAGAGTCACACTGACGCTCTGCTTTTCAAGTGAATAGCTAACAATTACTCGCGATCAGGATGAGCGGGGCACTATCGAGCCCTGCGCAAAGCGCTGCGAACTGTGTATGACAGCATATCAGAGCCACGGTCTAGGGCGCTGGATACGGGGGCTCAATATCAGTGACGACTCATGCTGCTAGACAAGACGTACGTAACTAGCCCCTCCCTCTCAGTCCACGACTGACTACACCCCGTCCCTTCTCATCCACCATGTCAGACTCTGCAGAGTCAGTCTCCAGCACATTCACGACTATTGTTGTGGTCGCGGTCGTGGTACCCTTGGCTGTCACCGTGATAGGGCTCATCGCTGTATTCGCATACAAGCGCGAGCGTGAGCGCAACTTCGTTCCGCCGTCACTAGCGAACATGCCTGGGATGACCAGTGAGTCTTGCCTCTCTGCGTGTGTTTCGAAGTATACTCACCGTCTGCTCATGTCATCGAAGACGTCAACCTTCCCATGACCACACCTCCACTACCAGTACAGGTTCGCCACGTCCGGAACGTGCGAAATAATACCTTACTGGAGTGGCCGGCTCCTTCTCCCGGTGCGTCACAGCAAGTGCAGGGCACTCCAGACGGCACTTCCAACGCTGTACCGGACCTATTGCTCGACTCTCCAGAGGCCAGGAGAAACGTCCCCCCACAGCTGCTTCCGACTCCCTACAACATGACCTACTCGGCAGCTCAACCTTCCTCCTCGGGACAACCCGCCTATACACCCGGATTTCCCCCGTATTCCCAAGTGCCTCATACCTCCTCCTCGACTCCTGCTGAAATTCCGCCTTTCCCTACTCAGCCGACCTTCGGGACGGCTACTGAGCCGCACGCACCGCTGTTTGGTCCAGCTGGTGCAGCCCTACCAAACACTCATTTTCCGCGCGCCGTCCACCCTCGCGTCCTCATGCTCGCGAACGACGACGCGAGTCGATCGACCTCTCCTTCACAAGCGACCGACGACAGCAGCACGCTCCGAGGACCTCGCTCAATGGGCAGCACTAGCACGATGGGCGAACCGGTCCCGCAGTATGAGCTTTTCGATAGCGCGGTGTTGACGGAGGAGCCCCAGTCGATGGTAGATCCCCAGAGAGCACGGCTCCAGGGCACGAATTCCCCTCCGATTTACTCGCCGACGAACCCGTTTCGCAGGCTGGCTACGGCGGCACAATGAGCTTTCGTCGACGTTTGCTTGACCTTGCGAGCAGATGGTTGTTGCCGGACCATACGATCGTTGTGTCATCTGCGCTGCAATCTTTCTTGCTGACTCCTTGTAGCGAACTCAATGCTCAATGACTTGCAAGTCTGACTTTTGACTGGTCATTTGTTGTTGCGTTCATCCCGCACGCGACTTCTGTATGACTAATACGATGTGATGTCGCCAATACAGATCGGTTCTTTGTCCTCATGATGTGCGTTCGTTGGCATCTTCTTTGTTCGTAGCTGAATGACGATTGATGTCCAGTCTTTTTGCATGTCAGACCAAGGATTCTCTGACTGATCATGTCGAATGAGCGGCGCGCTCTTGAACTCTTGCACTCCTTTGTACATCCAGTCAGATATATAGCCTCACCGGTTCCTGCGTCCTCACTGCCTCCCCAGACGAGCCCGGTGGCTATTCCTTTGGCTCGTCTGCACGATAGGACAGCGGCACCATCATGTTTGTGCATGTACTCGAGCAACCGCCCTTTGACCTTGCCAGACATGTATACGAAGGTGAACCATGCGAGCTCTCCACACCCACTATTCGCTCAACGACTCCACCTTCTTTTTGAACATGTCGAAGCGACAACAGTACGCCAAACGTCTCCTCCACTTGCGTAGGTCTGGAGGGCGGCTCCGCGAGCAGTTCGGTTCATACAACTTCGCGCCTGGGGCCAAGACCATAACTCGAATGGCGAGGACCACGCTCACAGTAATTCACGAAGCACGTGAAGACGAAGAGAAATTGCGCGATGCCGCTCAACCTCTCCCCGAGCTGCGCTTCTATCCGCCACCAAGACAGGCGGTCATCCCGCAAGGAGTACACGGCTGTGCGAGCGGCTTGTCCGACGTGTCCGGCGAAACGAGCTCTTGCGAGTACGCAGCCCGAGTGCAATTCGCGTTGAGGGATGCTATCCCAGGAATACACGGCATACCGCTATATCTACTCCTGGACAAAAGCGCGGAGACGTTCGCGCCCTATATCAAGGACGCAGATGCCCGCATCCTTACGGAACTGGTGTCTGAAGGTATCTTCGCCGTCGCACTAGAGGTTCGCGTACGTCCGTCATGCGCGCGCGTAATCGGCCGAACGATATCTCACCATGCATCATTTTCGGGTGACAGTGGCCTGCGTATCCCGGATTTGTGTTTCGGCGCATGATTCAAATTGCGAACGTACAGACGCAAGAGCCATACACGCGGCTTCAGGTCGGGCACATCCTCGCGAACGTTTTGGCTATGTTCGTCATGGTCAGTACCATGTCGTCCTGCTAGCTGTACCAGCTCCACTCACTGGGAAGGAGCCTATAGGAGGCGCGCTGCGAGAGAGTCTCCACGAATCCTTGGGATGCCGTGTACCGTTTCGGGCCGGGCGGTCTTGCGTTTGAGAGATTATGGTTGGTGTCGCTGTGGCATGTAGGGTCGAATACCTTTGAGGCGGAGTTGCGGTACTCGGAGCCTCCTTGCAATTGATCACATTCGAGACTTCCAGCGACAGCGAATGAGAATAGTACCGCTTCGCCCGAGCGCACAGGCTTGTTCTGGCTAGGCCCACGCTGAACGACCGCGATGGTGGCTTTGGCGGAGCCGAGGGAGTCCTCAGATCTTGTATAGAAAGCGTGTCGGCGCGCGTAGGAAGCAGATATCAGCGGACGACGGAGCCTAGGAAACGGGGGAAACATACTCAAGCCCTGCTGACAACTGATTCAGTAGGAATAGTACGGCGAGACCAAGATCGGTCCCACTCATGCACACAAGGAATGACCGCATCACATCCCGCCCTACTGCTCGTCCTCGTCCTCTCCATCCGAGTCGATCTCCCGTTCGGCGACGACGTGTCCCCACGGATGCCAGCCGTCCTCCTTCTTCTCCCACTCGAACTCCGTCGTGAATGCAACACGCCTCAAGGAAGACGAGTGCTGATCATACACGGCGAGTACGCGGCGTTGATAGTCCTCGTCGTTTGCGAATCCGAAAGGGCCTCCGTCGGACAGTGTCTTCAGTGCGCAGTCAGACAGTAGGAACGTATGTAGCCGCGGCATGTAGCTCAACACTTGTGCCCACGAGAACAGATCTTCATCGTCATTCTCCTATAGCATAGCTAGGCAATCAGTACGAATACAAGCGTGGCGACAGCGTCAGTGCACACCTCTCCCAGGGGTTTGTCTTGCAGCACAATCAACAGGTACTCCAGCTCCTTGAGGAGTGGAGCAAGGTTCGAAAGGGCTTCAACGCTCAGCTCAACCACAGCGATACTCAGGCGGAGCAACGAGGCACCCGAGAATCGGAGAGCGCGCACGGCAGGACCGATGTCGGAATACCACAAGTGGGCAAGGTGACCTCCTGAGCGAGTGCGTTCGTAGGTGACGTGATTCAGCGTGACCGTGCTGATAGGTCGCCGGTGACCTGTGTGTTCAGGAAGGAACGCCTCTAGTTGCCTCGAGAAGCAGGTGACGTCTTGCAGATTTGGGAGCGCGGGAGCTGGGATCTCGATATCGTCAAAGGTATTCCACTCCGGTACGGAGAAGCGTCGTATATTTGATGTATCCTGGAATGCCGGCTCGGATAGGACATCAGGTGAGATCTCAAGCTCCTCTAATGCAGGGAACGAGGGGATGGATCGCCACACAGACTTCAGAACGCCGGCGTGATGAGGGATGGCCAGTGACTGCAGCATGCGATGGTTATCGATAAGTAGAGAACACATACACCCCACGTATGATGCGGGAGGTGTGCCGGACCAGTCTAATCGCAATGTCTTCAAGCCCCGGACGGCAACAGTCAGCGATGGATCCTCGGAATCGGCCTGCCGCATAGCTCTCGATAGAAAAGGATAGTACAGCTTGATGTCTATTGCGCGGAGATGCCGCAAAGAGCCGCTGACGAGAGTCGTGAAGATCTGCAACGTGTGGGAGATGCCGATTTGGCAGGTGATGCTCCGGAGACGCCGCATACGAGGAACGGCGTCCGCTAGCCTCCGACCGACCACGGATAGATGTTTGGTTTGAAAGGCGGTCATTCCAGCCCAAGCATCCGGATCACGGATAGACAGGTGTTCCACTAAGCTGGCGATGTCGCGATTCATGGCGATCGTCGGAGAAGCGATGGTACGAGCGAACGCATAGATGTTGTAGGGACAGTCAAGATTGATGGAGGAATAGAGCGCAGGAGTGATGATGTCGTTCAATGTTCTGCTGGACAGCGCTATCGAATAGAAGTCGCGACGGTCGGCTCCACTGCATATGAGGCGTAGCAGCTCGATGGGAAGTGCGGCGACATCGACGTTCAGCAGGGGTAAAGGAGCGGCTGTTAGTATAGCGTGTCAATAGCTAGAGCTCGCATCATATCATGGGTACGCTCACCTGTGCGTGCCATCGTTGTCCGCAATGCGATGACGTGGCGGTCCGAATCTAAACTGATATCGGTGTTGCAGCGCTCGAGAGCCCATAGAAGGCAAGTTTGATGGGGCTCTTGCCAAGCATGTCCAAACAAACTCCTAGCGTCGACTCAGGAATCGACTCGGACTTTGTTCTCGCATTGCAACAATTGTTTCGCCTAATCAAGAACGGATAGGCCCCAAATAGTGGGTACGATCTACGAGCCTCGCTCTCTAGCGTGCCCAAGCGAGGGCTACCGGTTAAATTCGTGCTCGATGACTACGACAACGTTGGCTTTGACGGGTGCCGAGAGAGTACTCTCTGGTGTACACTCCCGTGGCGAGAGCCGGTGACGGAGCGTTGGAAAGGTGGGGATGAACGGGATCCAGGACGGTTGGGGGGAAATCTGGTGTCCTATACAAGACCTACTGACGGCTGATCAATGGGAGCCACCCGGGACGAGAACGGTCTCACTCACGTCGCGCCCTACTCCTCGTCCTCTCCATCCGAGACAACCTCGCGATCGGCGAAGTGTCCCCACGGATGCCAGCCGCCCTCCCTCTTTTCCCACTCGAACTCGGTCGTGAACGCGACACGCCGCAACGATGAGGAGTGCTGATCGTACGCGGCGAGCGCGCGGCGTTGATAGTCCTCGTCATGAGCGAACTTGAAGGGGCCTCCTTCAGGTCCAGGTAACTTCTTCAGCAGAACGTCGGAGAGCAGGAAGGTATGCAAGCGTGGCATGCTGCCCAATACCGCTGCCAACGAGAAGATGTCATCTTCACCCATTCGCTGTCAAAGCCGAGAAGAGTCATCAGTGTCGACTATTTGTGGCAAGACCAACTGCACGCACCTCTGCCTCAGTGTATTGAATCACTATCAATAGATACTCCAAGTCCTTCACGAGCGAGACAAGGCTCGACAGCCCGTCGGCGCTCAGCTCGTCCACGACGAAACCGAACCGGAGAAGGGGGGCCCCGGAGAAACGAACTGCCCGTATAGCTGCACGAATCTCGCACCAATTATACGGCAGCGAGCGATCCTCGGCAGCAGAATGGCCCCCTGGACGGATCGTTTCGTACCTGACGTGGTTGAAAGTGACCGCGCTGATAGGCCTCCTGTGCTCTGTCTGGTCCGGCAGAAAAGCGTCCAGATGCATCATGAAGCAAGTGATGTCTTGTAGATTCGGGAGCGCAGTAGAGTCGAGCTCGAGCCGATAGATTCCCGGTAGAGTCAGGCGACGGATATTCGACGTGTCTTGAAACGCTGGCTTGGTGAGGAGGGCAGGTGAGATATCGAGTTCTTCTAATGCAGGGAATGAGGGTATCGACAGCCACGCGGCGTCCAAGACGTCGGCACTATCCCGAATGGCCAGTGAACGCAGCCTTTCATGGCTGGCGACCAGGAGAGAGCACAGGAGTGACCTGAAGAGTTCGGGAGGAGTGTAATCCCACTTCATCTTCAAGGTTTTCAAGGCCCGGACTTCAACGTTGTCAACGGCCACCGGCGCGACCTCAACCTCGGATTCCCATGTACCCGTGAATGGGTACGGAACACGCACCCACATGTCAATTGCGTTGAGAAATGGCAACGCCCCGCTCGCGAGAGTCGGGAGAATGCGCAACGCGAGAGTGATGCCTATCCGGCAGGTGATGCTCCGGAGACGCCGCATGCGAGAAACGGCGTCCGCTAGCCTGCAGTGCATGACGGGCAGATGTCGGCTTTGGAAGTTAGACGGCCCAAACTTAGCATCCGGGTCATGTAGAGCGAATGTCTCCACAAAGCTGGCGAGATCGCGGTTCATCGCGGTTTTAGCTGGTGCGGAGGTGAGGGTCCGAACGCATGCATAGATAGCGTGGACACGGCGAAGATCGATTGCAGAGTAAAGTGGAGGAGTCGCAATCTCATAGAACGTTCTGCTAGATAGCGCGATGGAGTAGAGGCCGCTGCGATCCGCCGCGTCGCAGATGAGACGCAGCAGCTCGACAGGAAGAGGAGCTAAGCCAGATATCGTTGGGGGGATGGTGGCCACTGGCATCGCTGATACTGCAGCGAAGATGCGTCAGTAGAAGAACAAAGAGGGTACTGTTAACTTGAGAAGGGAATGACCTGTAGATGTATGTTCACACCCCGTCGACGTGGTAGTCCGAGCCGAAGTTGAGTTCGCGGGCGCTCGCGAACCCATAGAAGGCAATCTTGACGGAGCTCCGGGCAGCAAGTACAGAGTCAAAGTCATGTCACATCATATATTCTGGCGCAGACGGGGATGCAGCACGAAGTCACCGAGAAGAAGAGGGAGAGATCTTAGTGATCACGACAACAATAGCAGTCAAATAGCAGTACATGAAACTCGGCGCACCAGTCTGCGAGTAGCTACCACTACAACCCGACGACATACTTGAAGTCCCGTTCTATGATACACTCACCAGCGGGATTGTCACAACGCGCCTCCTGCCAGGACAAGTTCGCATATGATGCGGGCCCCGGGACCTTCCCGCACGGCGGGACTGTCTGGTCGCTCTTACGCGCATGCCCTGGCTCGCAACGGCGCCGTCCAGCAGTTGCATGACGGGTGCGTGCGGAACTACGCCGGCTATCCACGATTCTCCTCCCCCTCATGCTCGTCGTCGTCTTCCCCATCCGAGACAATCTCC
The DNA here is from genome assembly GCA_001792895.1 of Lentinus brumalis. Lineage (NCBI taxonomy): Eukaryota > Fungi > Basidiomycota > Agaricomycetes > Polyporales > Polyporaceae > Lentinus > Lentinus brumalis. Next base: position 106,849 of record MARA01000051.1, on the reverse strand, counting down.
CGCTCGGCGACAACGTGCCCGCACGAATGCCAACCGTCCTCTCCCTTCTCCCATTGGAAGTCGCTTGTGAACGCGGCACGCCTAAGGGATGAGGAGTGCTGGTCGTACGCGGCGAGCGCATGGCGTTGATCGTGCTCGTTGCGGGCAAAATCGGAAGACCCTGCATCGACATGTGTCTCCGCGACCCCGTTGACCCGGACGATAGGCAGCTTGTAAGACAGCAGCAACGTCTGCAAGCGGGGCATCCGTTTCGATAGGGGCGCCAGCGCCAATATCTCGTCCAGGCCATAGCCGCGCTGCACGCACCGAGAACATAGATCAGCACCCCGGTCTGGTAGGGCAATGACGGACGGACGACGGACGGACGTACCTCTCCTGTCCTGACTTGGACCAAGATGTAGAGATATTCCAGCTCCTCAAAGATCGGCAGAAGGTTTTCCAGGAAAGAAACAGTCAGTCCCGGGACGAGGAAGCTGATGCGTGCGAGGCGGGCCCCAGAGAACCGCAGTGCGCGAAAGGCCAGACTATGCCACCCTTGTGTCCCGAGGCGGTCTGGCATAGTATAGAACCGTGGATTCCCATACTGCACACCGTCTAGCGTAACAGACCTGATAGGCCGTCGGTGTTGTGCGCGTTCGGGGAGGAGGAGCACAAGATCGTGCGGAGAGCATGCTACTTCCTCGAGGTTTGGGAACAAAGTAGGGGCGATGCGAGTATGTGTCCAGCTGCGTGTGATTTCGAGAACGCGGATGCTCGAAGTGTCTCGGAACGCTGGCTGGAAGAGAAAGTTGGCCGGGACGTGGAGTGCCCTGAGCGTCGGAAAGGAGGGCGTAGATGGCCATGTGGACCGCAAGGCGCTCTCGGCACCGTACGGAAGTGAGAACGACTGAAGGGTGTCTCGGCTGGCCTCCAGCAGTGAGTGAATAAGGGCCTCGTACTTGTAGAACACGACGCTACGACTGGTGTTCAGCTTCAACGTCTTCAAACCCCGGCCAGTAAGGGCGAAAGGCGTCACCACCCCGTCGCCGTCTTCTGGCGCACCACGGGGCAAGTCCACGTCAATATCAATGCTGTGAACAAATGGGAGAGTACCGCTGGCGAGAGTCGCAAAAGTTTCGGCCGTAAGATAGATGCCCGTCCGGCAAGTGAAGCTCACGAGACCCCCCATGCGCGGGACGACGTGCGCTAGTCTGCGCCTCACAACATCACGGTGCTTTCTCTCGAGTGTCGACGCCTTGGCCACGTCATACGTGGTGTCGTGCAGAGAGATGGTCTTCACGAGGCTGGCGAGGTCTCGATTGAAGCTGGTTTTGCTGGGGGGTAAGGCAAGCGTGCGAACACACGCGTAGATGGCAGAGAACAGCTGGAGATCGATAGTCGAGTAGAGCGTCGGGGTCACGAGTTCGTTTAATGTTCTGTCGGAGAGGGCGATGGAGTAGAGTGTGCTGTGGTCGGCCGCTTCGCAGACGAGTTGTAGCAACTCGACAGGGAGCGACACGGAGCTGGATGTCGTCAGAGGCATACTAACTGCTGTTTCTCTATGTCTCAATCAATATCAATCCAAATAAAATGCTACAGTAAGTACCTGTGTGTTCGCGAGCGCAATCCGGAGACGTGGTGGTGGTAGAGGCTGAGTTTTGGGCGCTCGCTCGGGAAGCCAGATCGTTGCTACACACTGCCACTAGCGCAGCACACACTTCCCAATCATCTCCGACTCCCAAGCTTGTGGCATGAACTCGCACGCAGCAGAAAGAGATAAAGCAGAGATATAGAGTAGGACTAGCAACAGCACCAGCGATACAAAGAGCAAACCGCGCACTGTACGTCGCAGCCGCGCAATTCTACAAGCCCGACGGCATCTACTACTATCGATACGGATACGGGGGGAATCATACATGCACGCCCATTACAAACACAACAAGTACCATTGTTTTCACAGCAAACACATCCACGCACCGCGATGAGTGCTATGCCCGGCCCTTCCCGTGCGCCGGCACCGCGTGCAGAGTCGGCACCTCGCCCTTGCTCAACGTGTGCGCATGCCCCGGCTTCGAACCCCGGGAACAGGCGCAGCGATGGTCGGGACTGCACTCGCACGCTCGGCATCCTCGAGGCCCACAACGACGTCGTCCACGGGCTTCATCGCGTCGGCGTCCGACGCCGCGAGCGCAGCGCTCTCCTTGTCGGCCTGCGCCTGCGATTTGTTGGCTTCGGCTTGCGCTTGCCGTTTCCGCCGTGCCTCTTCCTCCTCTGCACGTCGGATGATGTCGATCTCACCCTGCACGACGATCCCGTCGAGCCACGCATGGTGGATGAGCTCGGACGCTTTCGCACGCTTGTCCGGGTTCAGACGGAGCATGGGGGATAGGAACGACGCGATCATGTCGGCCTCCTCCTTGGGCAGGAGGTACTTGTCGTGCAGGACGGCCTCCAGCGGCCAGAATCGCAATTTCTGAATATGTCGCAATTCGCCTGACCGATCACGAATATGGCGAGTTGTGGGTCCAATTATAGTGGCGATGCGGATCGTGCAGAGAAGGATACGATGGAGCGATCAGTGGCGAAAAAGGAAGGCGACAGGCGAGGAAGGACTAACCTCTCCGGTTGAAGAAGTCTGAGCTGTATTTGCCCGAGAACGCGAGACTCTTCGGGAACTCGCCCATCAGCTCGATGATCTGCGCGATATGGTCGTCATCCTTGCTGTACCGCGACCCAGACGCCGGGTCGAACAAGTAGTCCCCGCCAGTGATGAGCTCGAAGATCTACCGGGCGAAGATCAGATACGATCGCGCGGCCCAACGCAGCCGGGTCGCCACGGCTTGGGCACACAAGAGCAAGCGAGGACCTACAATACACGCGACGCTCCAGATATCCGCGCTCGGTCCCCACTTCGCGCCGAGGATGACTTCTGGACACCGGTACTGCCTCGTCTGGATGTCGTCCGTGAAGTGATGCTCGACCCATGTAGCTAGACGCCCGTGGTTATTCTCGCGCACATGTGACCAACACGCTGCGAAGACTCACCATTGCCGAGGTCAGCGATCTTGACGGTGATCTTTTCTGGACCGTCGTAGACAGCACCAACCCCATCCACCGACATAGCGCTCGTCGACAAGGGCGGTCCCCCAGCACCCATTGGAACGTCGGAAGTCGAACTGTACGGCGGGGGCTGGACCGGCGGTTGTGACTGGGTAGCCGCTGCCCGTGCCTGCTGCGATAGCAAGGAAGGACCAGGCTGCTTCCCCCTGCCTGGCTCCGGCCGTGTCTTCTCGCCGAATGGAGACGACTCGAGCGTCACACCGGACATCCGTTCTGCCGCAGCCTCGGCAGAGTCGGGACGCTTGTCCTTGCTGCTGCTCGCACTGTCGGACGGACCATCGGCGTGCTCTCTCACCTTCACTGAGCTGCTGACACTGCCTCGACCGCTCGCGCCACCGCCGTCCTCGATCTTGCTCATGCCGAACGCCCATCGGTCAAGGTGCGACGATGACCCGAACGAGGAGGATGGCGAGGGTAAAGGTTGCGAGCCAGTGATGAACACGGACTCAGAGCGCGGTGTCTGGTTCCCGCCGCGCCCGCGCGAAGGGGGGACACCGACCAGGCGTGTCGGTGGGGGCGTCTGCGATGCTGACTGTGCGGCGAGCTCCGCCTGGATGACAGACTCGACCTCGTCAATGCAAATGAGGACGTTCTCGGGCTTCAGATCTGCGCCAGGGATGTCAGCGGTCGCACAGTCGGATCTTGCACAGATAACGCACCCGTGTGGATGACGCCGCAACAGCGGTGCATGTAGTCGAGCCCGAGGAGGATCTGCTTTGCGATTTGTTTCACCAGGTGCATGGGGACGCCCTTGTTCTGGTGTCGCTTGATGAGGCCAAGCAGGTTCTCGCCGAGCACCTCGAACACCATGCAGACGTGCGTCCCGTTCGGGCCCTTGTGTCGGAAGTGGTCGAGGAACGAGATGACGTGCGAACGTCCGGGGTGGGTGAGAGAAGGGGAGACGGGAGGGTTGGGGTTCTCGGGGGTAGGTTGTACGGGAGGTGTAGATGATGTGATCAGTCGCTGGAGCAGCTTGATCTCGTCGAGCGCAGTCTCGGTGTATCGCGGAGCGGACTTGACGACTTTGAGCGCGACATGGCGGTTGAGCCTGCAGAAGATCGATCAGCACGTTTCTGCTAGAGCAGGCCAAGTCAACCGGACATGTGGATCGATGCGCGAAGTCAACTGGACGCGCGAAAAAAATTGTCGCGTCTGCAATTTGTGTATAGATTCAAAACTATCAGGGAGGAAGCCGTGCTGGTCCGACCACGATACAGTGGTCCTGACGCGACACTACGCCTCGAAAGACCGTGTCTACGCAGCCACATCCGACCTGCAGAGCTGGACATGCGTGAAAAACGGGAACTGGACAACATCTAACTCGCATGAACAAGCCTGGGATACGGCACCAATCCGCGCGTCAGCGGAAGCAGGAGTGACACTGCTGCCGCTGGCACAGGAAGGATTGGATGACGAAGATCTGCAGATCGATGGGGACGGCCCTGATGCACGCGCTGTGTCCATATCAGGATGATGCGACGAGAAACCACGCAAGGATCGAGGAGAGCCGCCTCCGAGCCAGTGTGTGCAGCCAGTGTGTACAAGAGGTCACTGCATGCCGCGCACGATATACTGCGACACAGCCTGAACGAGGTTTAGAGCAGGGTCATCGACCGGACCGTGAAGCGCGGCGAGTCTCCGACGGGCAGAGCAGATGGAAGGGGCCGCCCTGGAGTCGGAAGAAAGAGCAGAGCCTTATATGGACCATCGTCTGCACGCCCTCCACGCAATTCAACATCAGTGCAACGAGACGGATGTGGTGTGAAGCAGCGGGCAGGCAATCAAGGTAGATGGTCCAAAGAGCGTACAAGGATCACAAGCGGTTCCGATCGCGTGCTCGGTAGGATGATAATCTGGGCGGAGCGGGGATCGCGACTTGTCAACGTATTGTCGCGGCCGGGGGCACGTCACGAGGCAGTTGTGCCGCACAAGCTGCATATTTTTCTAGAGACCGGCGCGATGACGGCAATTAAACCATCGGAGAACATGATACCCTCATGATACCCTCAGGGCCATGGTACTACACCCTGTGGCTGCCTCTCAACGAGTCCAAAGATGAGTGTAGAGCCGGCGTAATACCCGACGTATGCGCTGAGCGGCGGAATGCTAGGGAGCCGCCGCCGCCTCGGCCTGCTCCACCGGTGAGTGGCTGCTCACAACCAGCTGGCAAGAGGCTCGGCGCATATCCGACAACTGCAGTGCGATGAAAGCCTGCCTCGCAGTAATAACACCAACTGACCGCATTCCTCGACGACGGGGCTATTCCCATATCGGGAATATCGACTTCGAAGAGTACGGGCGGGGCTTAGGAGACGGCACGGTCCTGTCGGACCCAATCTGCTAGGCAGTGCCGATTGATCCATAGGGATCACAGGTAACGACACAACAGCGATGCCTCGATGGCTGACGGGACCGCCTGTGTAAACTGAAGACTTCAATCGACCGCAGTATGGAGTGGTTGAGCTCGGTTATGACCAGCTAGGACACAGTGAGCCCTACACAGCGGTCCTGACCGATCAGAGAAAGCATTCGTCATGCAGGAATGTGCCTTCTCTAGCCGGTACCCTGACTGCCGGCGCCGAAGATGAGAGGGATTTTCGGGGAGGCGAGCATATGTATCGGGGTGGAGAAGACAATTCCACGGGCGATCTGAAGCCTATGAATGGAAGATTCTGCCTAACGGGAGATCGTAGGCGTAGGAAGCTTGGACTGTGGGTTGGAAGCGACGGCGCGACGCGACAACCTCTCGCGGGATCACGCGCCGGTCGACGCGCGCGACAGCTCCCCACAACAGATCCCGACCGAATGCACGGTGAGGGAGCGGTGGAAAAGGCGGCGAATCTCTGCGCAAAAGCACAAAGCCGCTCGCCCGCTCAAACGACCGTGCGCGAGGCCGAAAAAACCGCACGCGAGGGGTGTAGGGGGGCGTCTTGAGCGCACTGGGTGTGTAGGCGGGCAGGGAGCACGGAAAGGAGAGAATGACGAGGATCAGATGAGAATGGAGCGCTCACTTTACGTCCTTCGCCAACCACACCGTCGAGAAGTGACCCCATCCGAGCTTGCGCACGACGAGGTATCTGCCGTCGGAAAAGGTGTCGCCGATGTGCACGGGGTGGTACCCGCCCTTGACGTAGTCCTCCCAGTCTTCCTCGTCCTCGGTCATGACAGAATGGGAGGGAGAAGAGTCGTAAGAGCCAGCGTGTGACATCTTGCTCGGAGGTCTATCGCTCCCTAAACGTCTGCGGGTGATGCAGAGATAAGGCACTGCACAGAGATAAGGTCGCTTATGCTCACCGTTTCGTCTCTTATTTCACCTCAAGTCCACGCGTCGAGAGCTACAGACGGTTCGCAAAAGCAGCTGAACGTCGGCGATGTGGGATGCGCAGTCCGGAAAGCAGGAAATGTACAGGCGAAAGGGGTTTTGCGCACGAACGAAGCAAAGACGCGCGCGCGATGGCTGAGTGCTAAACATGTCCCGAAAAGGCAGGTGCGTGGATTGCACCCGTTTTGATTGGCCGACCCCACATAACATTCGCAGACAACATCTTTCTTTTTCTTTCAATCTTTCCCGCCAAGTACGCTGATCCTGCGCAGTTTCACGTCGGCCGGATGCTCCTCTCCTCACTGTGGACGACAGCGACCACTGACTTTCCCCGGCCCTTCTACTAAGCGACGACCACGATGCGATGGCGATGACGTCGCAGTATCGCAGGACACACAATCGATGAGGGCCGCAGAACAGATATGTGAAGTCACGCCCAGCACTAAGTACAAGCTTCGAGTTATCGTGATTCCTGTCCGGGACCTTCCTCCATGCTTACTTGAGCCATTGGGCTTCTCACTGTCTTCTCGTCTTCTCAATTTGTCAGTCGTTCCATGATCACACGACCACCAGCCCCCAGTGGGTCCGGATAGCCGTTTTCCCCGGATGCGGACCGTTCTCTTGCAGCGTGGAGAGTATGGTGATCGTGCAGTAAGTTCGTCTCAGCCCTACGCCGCCGCTGAAGCACTTTGACCTCCTCCACCCGCCGCAGTGACACTTCTTCTCGTCAGCAATTGCAAGGCCACCTTGGCAGCTTGTCCCAGCGATGGACGCCGCTCACGCGCGTGCGGTATCGCGCAGCGGTCGTGGGACTACCCCTTGTACGTCAATGAACTCTCCTTGTGACTTCGCACGTCTCCAGTCTCGGCGTGTCTTCATTCCCCCACCAGCCACGTTCGTTCATAGCGTCTGGTCCGGCCGCGAGGTCGTGTCCTCCGGAGTGCAGCGTCGGGTGTACCTTGGTGATGTGCACCACACCTGCCGCAAAGACAGCGTGGAGGTTATCCCGATGCGCACATGTTCGCCTCCTCACTCAACCTTACCGGCCGTAGGTGTGCGAAGTGTGGCGGTACCGGTGCTGCCGGTCGAAATTGGAACTGGGCCGGCCGCGAGTTGGCGCGTTCGCGACTGCTTTCCGAAGCAGGTACATTGGGTGAGTGTCTATCTTACTTTCCGCTCTGCGAAGAGGCTGCTCACCGGGAAATATCTGGTGCATGCGTCCGCGCCGTTCTCTCCGGTGTGCTGGTCTAACCACACCTCCGGCCGGGCCGCCGTGGCTTACGGTGGGTTATTTGAATGGTAACCTTGCGCGGGAGTTAGCTGGGTGCTTTATCGCAGGGGTGGGATGTCGCTCTCGCAGTAGAGTATAGTGGAGTCCGGCACGGTGTACCATGACACGCACTTTCTTTGTATCGCTAGTGCTGCCCAATCACGTCACTGATATATATTCGTTCCATCCCCGGATTACATTGCATAAAGTACTTACTTAGGTGAGCTCACTGCCGGAATTCGGAGAAATTAGTCTGGGAGGTTGTTTGGCTGTGCTTGGCAACAGCCCCATCAAAATTACTGTATATGGGTCCCACGGCGAGGTGCGGGCGCCCAAATCCAACTACGACTCTGACCCGGACCGCCACGTCGATGGACTGCCCGCACCCATCCACAGGTGTTGTCTTTCTCGCCTCATAGCAAGACCATTTGACTAACAACTGTTAGCGGCGGCTACGACGCCTTTGGCGTTATTTGGTACCGTGTCCAACTCTTTCCCTGTCGAGTTGCTACAACTGGTCTGCGAAGCGGCCGACCACAGCGCACTCTACTCCATCGCCCTCTCCGACAGAACATCTAACGAGCTTGCGACCCCGTTGCTCTACTCTACCATCGATCTTCAGCTGTTCCCTGCTATCTACGCATGTGTTCGTACCCTTGCCTTACCCCCAAGCAAAATCAGCTTCAATCGAGACCTCGCCAGCCTCGTGAAGACCATCTCTCTGTCTGACGGAGCTTATGACGTGGCCAAGGCGTCGACACTTGAGCGAAAGCACCGTGATGTTGTGAGACGCAGACTAGCGCACGCCGTTCCGCGCATGGGGGGTCTCGTAAGCTTCACTTGCCGGGCGGGCATCTATCTTACGGCCGGAACGTTCACAACTCTCGCCAACGGTACTCTCTCACTCCTCCACAGTATTGATACAGACGTGGACCTGCCCCATGTTCGGCTGGAAGACGGCGACGGGGTGGTGACGCCTTTCGCCGTTACAGGCCGGGGTTTGAGGACTTTGAAGCTGAAGACCTGTCGTAGCGTCGTGTCCCACAAGTACGAGGCGCTCATTCACTCCCTGCTGGAGGCCAGCCGAGACACCCTTCAATCGTTCTCACTTCCGTACGGTGCGGAGAGCGCCTTGCGGTCCACATGGCCATCTACGCTCTCCTTCCCGGTCCTCAGGGAACTCCACGTCTCGCCCAATCTTCTCTCCCAGCCAGTGTTCCGAGACACGTCCAGCATCCGCGTTCTCGTAATTACACGGAGCTGGTCGTCTGGTCCGGTCGCTCCTACTGTGTTCCCAAACCTCGAGGAAGTGACATGCTCTCCAAACGAGCTTGTGGCCCTTCTCCCGGAACATACACCACATCGACGGCCTATCAGGGCTGTTACGCTGGAAGGTGTGCGGTATGGTATTTTACGGTTTCATGCCATGCCAGAGCACCTCGGGATACAAGGGCCGCATCATTTTGCCTTAAGCGCACTGCGGTTCTCCGGGGCTCGCCTCTCCCGCCTCAGCTTCCTCGTCTCGGAACTGTCTGTGGATTTTCTGGAGGACCTTCTGCCGATTTTCGAGGAGCTGGAATATCTCTACATGTTGCTCCTAGTCAGGACAGGAGAGGTGCGTCCGTTCCTTAACCCTTCCCGTAGGGCCGTACTGTACCGTCATGACTTGTGTGTGCTGATTTTTCTTCTCGGCGTGCTCAGCGCGGCTATGGCCTGGGCGAGATCTCCGCCCTGGCGCCGCTGTTGAAACAGATGCCTCGCTTGCATACTTTTCTGCTCTCTGCTCACGGAGCCAGCAGCATGGCGGAGACACGGGGACCGTCCTATTTCGCGCGCAACGAGGACGAGCAACGCCATGCGCTCGCCGCGTACGACCAGCACTCGTCATCCTTGAGGCGTGCCGCGTTCACGAGCGACTTCGAATGGGAGAAGAGGGAGGACGGTTGGCATTCGTGCGGGCACGTCGTCGCCGAGCGGGAGATCGTCTCGGATGGGGAAGACGACGACGAGCATGAGGGGAAGGGGGATCGTGGATAGCTGGCATACCGCCCGGTACACTCGCAGTGAAGCGGCTGAGTGAGATGGGGCATGCGCACCAACTCTGCAGACGACTTAGTCTCGGGGCGAGGAATTGACTCGGCGTAGCATCTGATTTAGGCCTGGAAGGAGCGCGTTGTGGAGACGTTCTCATGTAACGAGCGTGCATGGCTATGTATGAATGTTGCTACGTAGTAAGTAGTTAGCTGCCGTCGAATTACTTCGAGTGGTATGCGTCGGGACTTCGGCGGTGGCCCGTGTTTGCTCTGTACTGTTGTATGTTACTGTGGTTACTACTCTCTGCTCTTCTCTTTGAGCTTTGTGCTGCATGCTCGACTGCGCCAGAAGGTGACCCAGCTTCATCAAATTGCCTTCTATGGGTGCGAGAGCGCCCGCAAACTGAACTTTGACTCGGACCGCCACCTCGACGGATTGCGGGCACACATCCACAGGTGATTGCCTGCTTCAAAAGACATCTGTATGATGTTTTACTGAAGCATCGTCGCCGCAGCAACAGCGATGGCCACAATCCCACCGACGATATCCGGCGTAGCTCCTCTTCCTGTAGAGCTGCTACGTCTCATCTGCGACGCGGCGGATCGCAGCGGCCTCTACTCCATCGCGCTTTCCAACAAGACATGGAACGAGATTGCGACGCCGGCACTCTACTCTACAATCGACTTGCAGGTCTTCCACGTCATCTACCTCTGCATTCGATCCCTCGCATCTGCGCCCGCCAGAAACGCGATGAGGCGCAACCTCGCCGGCTTTGTAGAGACGCTCTCTCTACGTGACCCGGACTCCTGGGCTGGGATGTCTATCTTCCATGGAGAGCTACTGTCCGTCATTCGGCGCAGGCTCGCGCATGCGCTTCCTCGCATGTGGCGTCTCCGGAGCATCACCTACCGGATAGGCGTGGCTGACACGGTACCCCTGTTCACAACTCTTGTCAGCGGTGCCTTCCAGTATATCCGCGAAGTCGACCTCGAGCTGTATTGCCCATACCCGCTCATGGGAGCGCCAGAAGCCGATTCCGAGGTTTCGCCCGTCGCCGTGGGGGTTAAAGGTCTGACAACCTTGAAATTGTATTGGTCTGGCGACGCTTACCGCTCAACGTACAAATCATTCATGTCCTCCCTACTGAAGGCCAACTATCGCACGCTACGAAAATTGACCGTGCTCCCTGATCACGGTCCCTTGCAGCCCGCACTGCAGTCTATATCATCCTTTCCCGCGTTGAAAGAGCTCGAGGCTCCTGCCTACATTCTATCGATGCCGGCCTTCGAAGACACATCGAGAATAAGGCGGTTGACGGTGGAGTGGTGGGACGTTGTCGAGCTCGCTTCTACTACGCTCCCCAACCTTGAAGAAGTCGCCTGCACCCCAGAGCAACTCAGGGAATTCCTTCCGGAAGACGCGCAGCACAGACGGCCCATCAACACGGTCATGTTGGACCAAGTCAGATACGAAAGGACTCGCTCAGGAGGGGAGTTTCAATGCGAGGAACATGAAGCGGCACATGGATGGGATGGCGTGCTCTGTCCTGCCCTATCCAGGCTCCAATTCTCCGCTGCCTCCCTGGTCCGTCTGGGTGTTGCTGCCGAAGAGCTGTCTGTTAGCGCGCTGTTGACCCTCCTGCCTCTCCTCGAGAATTTGGAGTACCTGCTGATTGTGTTACAAAATACCCCGAGACGGGAACAGGTACGTGCGCTCGCCCTTCTCGCGCCACCCCGAGTCAGGCTGACATTTGCTCTTGTGTTCAGCTCTCGGATGTGGCTCGGTTGCTGGGGTCGATGCCCCGCTTGCATACATTTTTGCTATCCGATGGGCTCTCGAGGACAATTGGCAACGGATGTCCTTTCGAATTCGCTGACAACGAGGACTTCCAACGCCTCATACTCGACGACTACGATTGGTATTCCTCTTCCTTGAGGCGCGTCGCGTTCACGACGGAGTTTGAGTGGGAAAAGCGAGAGGACGGCTGGCATCCATGGGGACACATTGTTGCCGATCGTGAGATCGTCTCGGACGGAGAAGACGAGGGTGCGGACGAGGAGCAAGGCAATTTATGAGGGGTTCGGTTCCGATAAATAGTCGTACGCACGTGGTCTCTCCCTCCGCCGTCCGCTCTTCAATGACTACTTATTATACCTCTCAGCAGCCGCGCTCCAGCAATGAGAACGCTCTACATTCGTGCGGATTTGTGCAGCGGTCGTGGTGAGAACATTTGGCTAGAGCCCCATCAAATTTACCTTCTATGGAATCCTGAGCGCTGGGACTGTGACTCGCCCTTCACTCCGACCGCCACGTCATCAGAATATACGACAGTCCGCCGTGGGCCGCGGCATACACAGGTGATTCTGACGACAATAGTATTTCAACGATTGCCATTGACGCTTTGTGCCAGCAGCGGCTGACATGCTTCCGATCTCTGGTATCGCCAAACTGCCCGTCGAGTTATCCCGTACGATATGCGAAGCAGCCGACCGCCGCGACTTGTACTCCATCGCGCTGTCTGGCTGGCAATTGAACGCCGCCGTCACCCCTATACTCTACTCCACCATCGACCTCCAAGTACCCCACGCCATCTATGCATGCGTTCGAACCCTCGCTTCTGTTCCAGCCAGAAGCACGACGAGCCGCGACCTCACCGGCTTCGTGGAGACCCTCTCTCTGCGTGACCCCGACGATTGGGCTGGGATGTCTGTCTTCAACGATAGTCATCGATTCGTTCTGGGACGCAGGCTCGCAGATGCTATCCCTCGCATGCGGCGTCTCCGGAGCATCACCTGCCGGATAGGCCTCCCTCACGCGTTGCAGATCTTTGCGACGCTCGCAAGCGGTGCTTTGCCAGCTGTCAACGCAATTGACATCCGGTTCGCAGGTCAATCTGCAACTACGAAGGATGCCGAGGTCGAGGGTGCGTCAGTCGCTGTTGGAGTCACAGGCCTGAAGACCGTGAAGCTGGATTGGAAGTGCGACCCTCCGGAAAGCTACCAGATGCTCATGCGCTCCCTCGTAGTCGCCAACTATAAAACACTCTGCTCGCTGGCCATTCGACATGGTGACAGTGCCGAGATCTTGAAGGCCGTGTGGCGATCCATACCCTCGTTCCCCGCATTGCAAGAACTCGATGTCTCGCCTGACCTCCTCACCGACCCTGCGTCTCCAGACACGTCGAGTGTACTACGGCTGTCGATTCCGGAGGATTATTGTTGGTACGAAATCGAGCTCCCTTCCACTGCGGTCCCAAATCTGCAAGACATCACCTGCTTCCCACGGCATCTCAGGTGCTTTCTGCCGGATGACGCAGAGCACCGGAGGCCTATCAGCGCGGTCACTTTCAACCACGTCAGGTACGAACGGACCCGCTCAGGAGGATACTACGTTATGGAGGACGACGGCGACGTGTATGACTGGTGGGACATCTGGTCGACGTTGCGCCCGATCCACTTCTCAGGCTGTCCCCTTCTCCGCCTCGGTTTTGCCGTGCGCGAGCTGCGAAATTACGGTTTGTCGACCCTCGTTCCTCTCATAAAGGACTTGGAGTACCTGCTGATAGTGGCGCAAAAGGCCGAGGAAGAGGTGCGTGCAGTCTGTCTCCCTACGCAGTGGCGATACTTAGGCTGATATCCATGTGTAGCCTGCTGAGCGGCGGTGGGATGAAGCCGAAATCCTCGCATTGGCAGAGGTGTTTAGCCAAATGCCCCGCTTGCATACCTTTCTACTCTCTGATGGGTTACTGAAGGCATTGCCTGGTGGAGGTCCTTTTGACTTCGCTCACGACGAGGGCCTGCAACGCCGCGCGCTCGCCACGTATGACCAGCACTCCTCATCTTTGAGGCGCGTCGCGTTCACCACGGAGTTCGAGTGGGAGAAGCGGGAGGGCGGCTGGCATCCGTGGGGACACGCCGTTGCGAAGCGGGAACTTGTCTCCGATGGAGAGGACGAGGATAAGGAGTCTAACCGACCGTGAAGAGTCTGAGCTTGGGACGTAAACGGTCATACGCACTTGGTATGTCGCAATTTGGTATGTCGCACTTGGTCCCTCACTGCTGCCCTGTCTGTACACTCACGAGTCACTATCAGGCTTCCAGCATCTTCTGAGCCCTCTGAGAGGAAGCGTCGCTACCCCATGATCGTGGTCGGCCTGACTCACGTCCTACATGAAGTGTACCAACGGATTCTCTTATAGCTTTTCGCCGCCCCCGTTTTGGAGGGCTCTTGATCTTTTACAAAACCATGTTCATGCATCGTCGTTTAACAGTCGTCGAATGGCTACATCAAATATCTTTGGATCCATATTGGGTACAAGGGCGGCAAGCATAACAAGTAAGTCTTCATGCTCTCTATGCATTTCTGGCGTTCTTCTCTCCACCGAGCTTGTCCATGTCATTGTCATCGCGTTCCGTCGTCGCCCTGTGCGATGCGCCCGGAGCTTTCAACCTCGGCCTCGAAGACGTTCCCGCCCGCATGCCACAACGACACCAGCCAGAGGTCCGCAAAGCTCAGTGCCCCCGGTCCGAAGCGAAAATCGCCCGACTGCCGGAGATTCGGCGACATCGATGTCATCCGCAACAGTGGCCTGTAAGCATGCGCGTTCACGTCCATAGACTCGGATTGCTCACCCGGATGAAGCTGAAGAACGCGTCGGCAATGTGGCGCGCGAGCGCCGCACGCGATATCGTCCGCGCTGGTTGGGAAGAGCGACTTGCGCTTACGATATCGATGTCCCTTTTGAAGCAGTCAACATACCCGGGCCACTGTGGAGACGTCAGGCGATCTGAAACTTGGGAGTTCAGGAGGGTGCGATGCCACTCACCGCAATTCTCAGTGTCACCTTGCGCATGCCGGCATCAACCAGCCCCGCCATGACCTCGTCTGAAGCTGCATGCAGCACCTTCATGACGTCGTGCTCTGGTTTGTTCACCAGGAGGCTCATCGGAACACCGTGCTCTGGGTTGTTCACCAGGGGGCTCATGGGGACGCCGTGCTTCTGGTTGACCTGCTTCTTCAAGCTGAATGCAATGCGTCCAACCGTGCGAGACTCGGAGCCCGGCGAGGCTATGGGCGACGTTTGGCGATAGAGACTCTGTGGGACGTCGAGCCGGGGCCCGGGAGGTGGACTGTGCTATCGCTGGCTGAGGAGTCGTTGTCATCGTCGTTGTTGTTGTCCGGAGATGCGTCTCCATGCATTTCACTTCCGTAAAATAATGCAAAGGTCTCGTCCTTGAGCACAGCGCGGGCTATCGCTGGCGCAACACCGTCGCTGAAGACGTGTGGCGGGGTCGTGAGTGGCATCTGAGGGTAGGTGTGGCGTGTGTTGGAACTCGTCGGTGGTGGTATGGTGCTCTCCAGACATCGCTTCCTTCGCTCTTTTTGTAGAATCTGGAGTTCAAAAATCAATACGGTTTTGGCGAGCAATGCGTGGTAGGTCTAAGGTGTGAATGTCAAAGCGTGACATCATTCGGACTGGCGGGTCAAAGCGTTGCGCAGCAACTTGAAGTCCTCGGTCGACATCCTGAGGTCTGCAGTGTTATCTCAGTATTTCACGAGCTAGAGCAGTAGAGAAGTTAAGCAATTGCGCATGAGATTGTGTGCAGCAGATGGCAATGTCAAGCAAGAGTCCAACGTCCTGCAGGTGGAATCTCCTTTGGGTAATGTTGACGCTTGTGGAGGAAAGCGCCTGATCAGGCTGTGCAGAGTCGGCTTGCTTTCTGCCACGTCACATTGTGTTAAACGTCGACTCACAAGGCCTTTTGTGACCGGTTGGCGACGCCCGAAGGGCCTCCTTATCTTACGAGACGCACCTGCAAGCTGAAGACACCAGAACGGGGCCCGAACGCAAGCTTGAAGCCACATGGTCGGGTGTTTAATGATGTTTTGCCGAGATCAATACCGTCATTTGCTCGAGCACAAGCGGTGGCACAAGCTTGATTCCGACTGCGACTGCCACGTCGCTGACTCCTGGCTTCAGGACTGCGAAAGTGAGTGCATGCACTCTCTTGCAGTTCCGCTTCAAAACGTTCTGTGACTGACTCAGGAATCCCTGGTATAGGTCCTCGCAGGCAGGACGGTGGATCGGCGGCGAAGAAAAAAGTTATCTGCGGTCGCATTACCGTCTGAGTGAGCTCCCGGATATAGCTCAAAGTCCTGGCCATATCTGACCATCTACTTCAGTTCCGAGTCTAGAGAGGGTCCATGCGCAACGTCAATATGTCCGAGGGCTTGCGGGGGACCCTCCCGGTGGAGCTCCTAACGTTCATCAGCAGTCTCGTCCGCAAAGCAGACCTCGCAGCGCTCGCGTCGACTAGCAGGCGTTTGAACCTCATAGCAACACCGTACCTCTACGCGGACCTGGACCTCTTCACATACAGGTCCGCATTGGCCTGTTTGGTGACGCTGGCCTCCTCGCCGGCGACTCTGGCCTGGCCCGGGCGGGACCTTGCGGATTACGTCCAATCACTGCGACTTCGCTCAACGTGCGTTGAATACAACCCGGTGATGCTGGACGACTTCGAGCAGCTTGGTCGGCTGCTGTCCGTGAGCGTCCCTCGGATGGTCAACTTGCAGGAGCTTGACTGCGGACCCAGGGCTCTCAAGTCAGTCAGCCAGGTGTTGCGCGCGCTACTCACCAGTCCCCATCCCAGACTGAGGTCGATCCAGCTTTGCTTTCTGCCCCACTCGCAAATATCGGCGCTTGAGGCCACTTCCTTGGACCTTACTGCTGATATGTGGGATTTCCCCCGGCTGCAGACGATCACACTGTTCGCCATGTCACGACTCTACCTCCTAGAATTAGTCTATCTGAAAGCGCTTCTGAACAAGTCGGCTGGTCAGTTGCGTCGCCTCACGGTGGTTACGTCTACGACTACGGACTTCCTCGAGCTCTTTGATAGACGTCAGAGCTCCTCGCTACCGCTCTTGGAGCACCTCGAGATCACGGGCCGCGACCTTAACAAGCCGAGCTGTACCGCTATGACCCACATCCGCTCTCTCGCAATTAGAGAAGAGATCGACATTCTCGAAGGGCACGAAACATTGCCTTCGACTGCGTATCCGGCGCTAGAAGAGCTGGCGTGCTCACACACTCAGGTGCCGATATTCCTCTTTCCCGACAGCGCCTCGCTTCGCCCCATACACACAATCGGTCTCGACAACACGGAGTACGAGAGGAACGGTGGAGAGACAACTGAAGCCATCCCTCGATGGGAGCACATCCACTTCGCATTCAAACACTTCCGTTTCTCCGCGGTCCCGATCCGCCATCTCCGTTTCTACGTCAAACGCTTGCTCATTGACGAGCTTCAAGCCGCGATGTCGGAGTGTCCCTTCTTGGAGAGTCTCACTATGGTCGTCTGGCAAGAGCCGAACCGGGTAAGTACTACCGTCCTCGACGATTCGGTCATATGGGTCTCAGTGCTGATGGCATCCTGCAGGCTGCGCTATTTGCGTTGGGCGAACGCGTCTTCGCGCGGCTCCCCCGTCTGCATACGTTCCTCCTTGGCGACGTCGTCAAGAAGCAATACGACCACCGCGACCACTTCTGGTTCGCCCGGGACGTGGACATGCAGCGCGCGCTGCTGGCCGAGTTCGAGAGGCACACGTCCGCCCTTCGACGGGTTGCGTTCACGACGGAGTTTGAGTGGGAGCAGGGCGCCGACGGGCGGTGGTACACGACTGAAGTCGTCGACGCGGAAGTCAGGGAGGAGCCGCATCTTGACGATGAGGCCGATACGAGCTCGGATAGTGATATGGACTCCGACTAGGGAACGCGGCGGGCATATGTGGTGAGTGATAGCGTTTCTGACAGTCCTGCCCGCCGTTGCTCACTGAACACTTCGAAGGGCGATGAATATACTCGAGGTTCGGGAGTACGGTGCCACGCGTTTCGCACTGCACGCACCATTTACCTATGATCCAATTTAATTCGCTCTAATTGGAGCGCAACGACTGAAGGCTACATTTAGTCGGACGCTCCATTGTACTTGATTTCAAGCAGGGCGCACGACAAGTTCTCGCTGAATCGCATGGCCGAGAGCATATGTGATCCGACATGCCCAGGTAAGACTCGGAATATGTATAGCACGTCACTCGTAGGGTATAAGTTCCGACAACAGAACAAAACAAGCCTGGTGCGGGTATTCAGTCAGTGAAGAGACGACGAGATGTCGCATGTTCAGACGACGCACCAAATAGGGATCACTCGTATATGGCATCTGTCTCCGTCGGCCATCCATCGACCTTCAGTTTGAAGTGCGTGGGTAGAACGCTCCATTGAGCAGAACGAAGTCGCACGTCATAGTCGTCTGAATGCGCTCGACACTCCGCGCAGACAGACCGCTGCTCTGCAAAGACGTCCCAGAACCGGTGTTGCATGAGATCGAGAATTTTGTCCTCGTGTGCGGTGTTTGTAGTTCGATTCATGTTGAGTGCGCAAAGGCCAGTCTTCATGCAGGCTTGTGGGGTTTCACAGAGCACGTTGGGGAGGCACGTCACGAGCGACATCATATGGGTGTACGCGACCTTGACGAGACGGACCCTGGCTGTGACCAAGAACGCCGTGTCTTCGGGCGAGAAAAGAGCGAGGGATAGCTCGTTGCCGTTCTCATGGACCGTGCTTATAAGTTGAGAGGCGATGAAATAGGCATTGGGTAGGAGAATCGGGGTGTTCGTGAGTCGCGCCAGCTGGATGACTGTGGCCGCGTCGCGGGGTTTGACATCAGACACGAAGCGTTTTCGTCCCTCGACGTCAAGTCATGCGGGAAGGTCGGATGTGTAGTATTTTTTGAGACGAGCTAGTGCGTCGTTCAGTACGGGTTGGACGGCGTACTTGTGGCCCACGCGGATGAGCGCTGCGAGGACGCGGAACGGGACTGGCTTGACCTCGTCGTTTTCGTAGTAGTAACTGCATGTCAACCATTCGTATCAGCTTTAAGCTGTGAGGGAGGGCTTTGACGCACTTCTTCCCGCAGCACACCACGAGCAGGAAATGTCGTAGATCGTCCGGATCGTCCCATACTTGGACATAAGGGAGGCCGTGCAGAGTTTCGGTGTTGCTGTTCGGGGGAAGAGCGAAGGGGTCGCGAAACACGTCGGAGACGCGTGACAGGCTGCTCTTGTGGACTCGGAACGCGACTCTCTGCGCCACCAGGAAGACGTTGCCGTCTGGGATCGTCACCTCTTCATCGAGGGTGATGTTGTCCTCCTGTAGCGCCTCATCCTGGCTCTCCGAGCCTGCCCGTCTGCGCTTGCTGGATCGCGTTCCAGGCATTACTTGAGCTTGAATACCTGACTCTTGAGTAGAAGTGGTCGTGAGGAGAAAGAGGCAAGCCGAGCTGCTTCCGTGATGCGACGCGTGACCTAACGCGGCTGTCACAAGTTTGTCACCGCACTTCGAGGAGCGAGCTCCAGTAGCTTCGCGACCATCACGACCGAATGGACTTAACAATCATCATCGTCTGTATTCGTGTCTCGTACAGACTGAATGAATGACACGGTTGTCCAAGGTGCGGCGCCTACTCGCTTGTGGAGGATAAGCATGTGTGAACGAAGATGCAACTCGATTCAGAACAGTACGACTATGCCATACAAGAAGCAGGTTGCTAGGAGAGCCGCATCTAGAGCGTACCGATGGCCGAGACCTTGAGCGGCATCTCCGGCTTCCTACTCTTCCCAACACTCGGGAACGCGACGCCCGCTTGGTTCCACACGATCTCCTTGTCGGTCAGCTCGAACTTGAAATTCGCGAGCAGCACCGAGAGCACGACCTCTAGGCATTTCACGAGCGATCAGCATACCACTCAAGGGTGAGCGGGAAGGGGAGACACGTACTCAGCTCGAGTTGGGCGTATTTGAAGCCGCTATATCAATTCAATTAGTTAGGTCACGGTGGGTCAGGCTGGGAGCACGCACATGCACCCACGGCCGCCGCCGTAGAAGGACATCCTGACGAAATAGGCCGTTAGGGGTGGTCAGAAGAGGTCCGAGCATCGAACAGGCTCACAAGTTCGAGTACACCCCGGGAATGCGCGCCTCCTCGAGCGCACGTGGAAGAGGCGAGAGCCATCGCTCAGGCTTCCACTCGTAGGCATCCTCTCCCCAGAGCGCCTTGTTTGTGTTGCAAGCCCAGCCGTTGACTACGGCGACTGTCCCTTTAGGGACGTGCAGTTCGGTGATCAGCTTGCCATCTGTGCCCCTTATGGGCTCGTGCAGCGGCAGGACAGTGTCTTGCCTCGCACTAAATATGAGTCAGCTACGCAGTATACCTCACAGTCTGCTACAATCGGACTCACACACGCGAGATCTTCCCAACCGGACCGCAGCTGTTACGCGTGAGTACAGGGCTCGCGAGCTGCTCGAGAAGGGAACTCACAGTCTGAGAGTCTCGCGGGTGACGGCGTCCAGGTAGGGGAGATCCATGACTTGGTCGTATGATACTTCCTGACCGGCTTGAGCATCGAGTATCTCATTTCGGAGCTTCTCTTGTACATCTGGATGCATGGCGAGCAGATGGAGCAGGCGCGAGGTGGCGTTCGAAGTCGTATCCATCCCCGCAAGGATGAACGTGCTGGGCGGCGACGCGGTTAGCGTCTTAGCGCGGGGTCAAGCACAACGGCGACGTACGAAACCTGTGCTATCAGCTCGTCGTCCGAAAGCTTCTCCTTCTCCGATGCGGTCGTGTTTGCCCTGACTGAAGGCGCGCGTCAACACACTAACAAGAAGAGCATGCGGAAGCTCAGACTTACGTAGGATGCTCATGATGTCATTCCCTTCGCTGACCTGGCGGAGGACCGCGTCATCACCTTTCTCCATAGCTGCCTTCTTCTCGTTGACGATATCGGTTGACCGCTGATACATGATGTCGACAATTTTCTTCAGGGTCTGCACCTTCGCATTCGGGATCAGTTCCACGACCCTGCGCCGGAGCCATGCTGGACCGATGAGGACGAAAGGTCCGAAGATCGTTCGTGCGACCCCGAGCGCATTCGTTGCTCCGCTGCGGTGGCAGGATGTCAGTGACGTCGAGAGCATGAGATACGGCGCGACTCACAAGAAGGACTTGACAGCCTCGGCGAAGGGATCTGTCACGTCCTCGACTAGGGGGTCGAACGAGTACCCAAGGGCACCTTGACCGAGCAACTCGAGCGCCGTGCGGCCGGTCCACTTCAGGATGTCGACTTCTTTAGTCTCAGAGCCGAGTATCTTAAGAAGTGCGTCGCGTAGCTGATATGTGCCGTCAGCGTCAGCGTGGGCCGTTCAACAGAAGGAAGTCGTAGCTGACCTTGTACGAGGTCTCATAGAACGGAGTCGTGACGTTGCGCAGGTATGCGGCGGAGAATACAGGCGTTAGCATCTTGCGC
This sequence comes from Lentinus brumalis, assembly GCA_001792895.1. Taxonomy (NCBI): domain Eukaryota; kingdom Fungi; phylum Basidiomycota; class Agaricomycetes; order Polyporales; family Polyporaceae; genus Lentinus; species Lentinus brumalis. Next base: position 85,758 of record MARA01000051.1, on the reverse strand, counting down.
TGCTTGCGATGTTGCGGTCCTTCGGTAGTCAACAGTCCAGGACCAAGAAGGAGCGAGCTGGGATGCTACGTCACCGGGCCGCTTCGACCGCATCCCTAGAACTAGAAAGCTTACCTCGCTCCTATGACGTTCTTAGACCAGATGTCTTGATCCTTGATCGCGATGTTGTAGAGAGCTTTCGGATCGTAGACATGCAGCCAAATGGTCTACGACGGGAAACTGAGCGGACGTGCACAAGCAGATCGTATAGTTACTCACTGCGAACGGGCCGCGCAGCCTTGCAACAGGGCCGTACCTCTCGACCAGCTCCTTCTTCCACTCCTCGTTGCGAGGGCTCATGAGCTGATGTACATTCCCTAGAGAAGTATGTCAGTGACTAAATACCAGAGTGATAACTGCACTTGCCCTTCAACAACGATCCCGACGTTGGGCCTGGTATGTTGCGGAGCGGGGACGTCTGGTTCTGGATAACGCGTCGAATGACCAGTACGAGAGTCGCAACAATCCCCAGCCCAAGAATGAAGGAGATAGTCAACGCCATGATGGTCTTCGCTGCAGCCCTCGACACATGAACGATGGGCTTTTAACCGTCCGCATACGGCGCAGCCGTATAGTTTGCGATTCCTGCGAGTCAGCGACCTGACGCTGAGCCGTGCCGAGGTTCACCGAATGACCCCGGTACTCCGCGAGCCACACTCAGATAGGCAGCGTTCACACCCGGAGGTGGGGTGGCGTCCAGCGTCGTGGTGGCACTCGGTGGGAGTTCGATGTCGGGAAGATGTGGGTCTCCGGTGGCGTGACGCGTCTGTAGGATCTTTCGGCCGTACAGTATACTTACATCGCATCGGCCTCAAGAGAAAAGAGTAGCAGCTACGAAACGTCGCTTGCGCCGTTGCGGGAGGATGATCGTGGTCGACGCCCAACCCAGAAGATGGGTTATTACTAATACTTACCCTAGTAGACCAATCCAAGTTCAACTCCGGTTCGATCAGTTCGATTACCGTTCAATACACAACTACCGGCGCCTACGGGTTTTCCAGGCTTTGCTCAACTCGCATCGCACGCGAATACAGGTGAGGGCCAGAATTCAAACACAGTCCACGGTTGCTATACGTGATACTGACAACCGTAAAATATGTAGACCGACCGCGATGTCAGCATCTCGAGACCGCGAGTCCGAGGATCGTCCTCCCAAACGTCCCCGGCACGAAAGTGAGGCCCCTGTTGCCGCCGCTTCGCTCAGTTTCAGCACCATGCCAGAGGTCCATGCCGATGTCGTTCGAGACTCTGATTTTTGGCTTGCGGACGGTAACGTGGTGCTCATCGCGCACCAAACCGCATTCCGAGTCCATCAGAGTGTTCTTGCGCGCCACTCGACCGTCCTCGCAGACCTCTTCACTGTCCCTTTGCCACCGTCTTCGGACGCGCGAGAGACTATGGATGGCTGCCCTGTCGTGCAGTTACACGACTCTCCCGATGATCTCAGATACCTCCTGAAAGCCCTGTACGACGGACCAAGGTGCGCGCACTCTTATTGTCACGAGTCACGACGATCCCGATTGACAGAGTCTCGTTTGCCCCCAATGATTAGCATGCTGCATCACGGCACTATCATGCCCTTTCCCACCGCCGCTGCCCTCTACGAGCTCGCCCACAAGTACAACATCGAGAGCATTCGCAGCGATGTTCACGCGCGTCTCAAGACGTGTTTCACCCATAGCTTCTCTGTCTTCAAGTCTAGCCTTACATGGAAGATGGAGCGTCCGGACACGGTCCTTCCGGGCACCCGCTCAGAGTGGCCAGTCGCTCTGTGCAGTCCTGCCCTGGAGGTTGATATCCAGCGAGACGCCATCCGCGCCGTGAACCTGGCCCATCTATCCGGAGACCCCCTCATGCTTCCCATCCCCCTGTATCTCTGTGCCATGCTCCCCTCTGCGTCCATCGCATCCGAAATCAAACGTGCTGATGGTCAGGTCGACAGTCTCTCGAAGGAGGATCAGATCCGCTGTTTCGACGGGCGGGCTACGCTCATGCTCAGGAGGGTGAAGAGGTACGGTCGCACGTGGCTTGTGGGCCCGTCGGCGCAATGCGACGATCCTACATGCCAAATTGCATTCAGTGGCTGGGTGAAGTCTCACCTAGGAAGAAGAGACTTCCCGGGAGACGTTCATGCGCTACGGTATATCCCGCCTAGCAAACTTGAGCATTCTCGCTTATGCCAGGAGTGCCACAGAGATCTAGTCCGACGAGACTTGGAGGAATACAGATATATATGGGAGAAGCTGCCAACTGATCTCGGTTTGAATGTCCAAGGGTGGGACGCATCGCTTCCGGGTGTAATCTAGTGAATGGCAGTTAACACCGTTTCGCACCGGCCGTCGAGCCAGGTCGCCTTGCAACAAACCCAGACACGACTCAGGAGGGCCTCGAACGTCACGAAGTCTCCTTCGCTGCACCTCGACGCCCCTGCTAGGTATGTCAGTTCTCGTCTTTCCCAGTCGCGCTCACAATCATTTACGGGGAAATCCGCTTTACAGCGAATGACTCACGCTCACGACTGGTATCAAGCCCTCCTACGTAACTTCTATTTGTATAAGCATCGCCTGAACTACGCATCTGCTTACTTACATCGCCGGAAGCATATAGGTGCGCACACCCGTACTGAGAGATCGCTTTCTGACACTGACGTGTGTTCGTCCAACCTCCGGGTCCGGAAGCTTTAGCGATCGGAACACACGCACGTAAACTCTGTATAGGCGTGCAAGCACCGCATCGGCGGGGGCGCAACCTCTGCCTGCGATGGTTTCAAGCATCGCCGGTAGTCGTCCTGGTTGGCTCCGGCAGTCGACGCGGCACTCGTCGTGCGCTCAGAGTCGGCGCTACGACTTACACCGTGCGGTCTGCTTTGAAGTTGATGTCAAGGATTGAGGATGACTCAGGACAGGCGAAATTGCACACAACAGGCGGGCGACAGTCAACTCAGTCAAGAGAGATGCCGCGCGAGGTTATCGTAGCTTTTGTCTTGCAGATGTTTTCGCGTCAGAAACGGATGGCCCATGCCACGGGTATCGCGCTCATCGAACGGGAGACCGTAGACGGTTGAGGGGCGCGATTGACACAGTGACGACGGCGGATCAGCGTCGCGAGGTGATGGACACAAGGCAGCACTCGCCTTCCAGACTCCAGTGCGTGCCGCGCCGACTCTTTCTCGGGCCGTGCATTATTGCGCCCACCTTCTCGGAACCTGTGGTTGCCAGCGCGGCGCATATTCCTCGGTGAGTTCATCGGAACGACTCTCTTCCGCTACTGAACTAAAGCCTGGCTTGCGAGCCTAGTGCTCGATCACTCAATCAGGCCGATCATAAGTGCGCAGGTCATATATGCGTCCGGAGGTAAGTATGTGCTAATACACACGCCGCCTCCCTGCAGGTGCGCTGTTGTGGATCTGTTCCCAGCGCGAGGCATCACAGGTCATCTCCGACAAACATGTATGTTGCGCTATTCAGACTTACGTCACATCAGGAAGGAGGTTGACATTGGCACCGAGCTGCTATAACATCTGTTGCACACGTACACACAGATACGCTCGACCCCCATTCCCCTGCTCTTCCACGCGATGACCATACCGACCGGATTCCCGGCGCTCGATAGTCTGCGGGACACGCTAGCCCAGAATCCGCCCTTCTGCAGCGGAGTTGTGGAACTTCCGGATGAGGCTTTCGAGCTATATTACGGGAGAGAGAGTGCTCAGTGAGTATTCCACATCGCATTGGTATCGTACTACGTGCTGACCCGTGTGTCGATTGGGCAGTTTTGTAGACTTCAGCAAGTCGTCGGAGAACATCCAGCCCATCGAGGATCTTGCGCGCGCATGTGAGCCTGCGAAGTTCGGGATCGGCCACGAGACGGTGCTCGACGAGACGTACCGTAAGGCGGGGAAGATGGACGCGAAGAACTTTGTCCCCCGTCTTGACCTCGAGAGCGCTGGCATCCTAGACGCAGTGCAGAATGGCCTCTTCCCATGGGAGCACGGCAAGACATTCCGCGCAGAATTGTACAAGCTAAATGTCTACGGTGAGTTCTTGACCATCACTGCAAGCTGCTAGCACGTACTCACCGACGGTGGCACGATGGGCAGAGAAGGAAGCGTTTTTCAAGGCCCATCAGGACACCCCACGTGGCCAGGATATGTTCGGCTCTCTCGTTGTCGTCTATCCGGTCCCGCATGAGGGCGGAGCACTCGTCCTTCGGCATCAGGGACAGGGGTGGACACTCGAATCGGAAGAGATGCTCTGGGAGTGCACGCACCACCTTGCATACATGGCATTCTTCAGCGATGTCGAGCATGAAGTCTTGCCTGTCACGTCTGGCTATCGTGTCACCCTGACATACAATCTGTATCACTGCAGAATGTACAGGAGTGCGTTGTTGGACGCCGTCACGGTGGAGAGCACGCAACCCCCACATTCAGATGCCCTCGTGCTGAAGCGTGCCCTAGCAGCGCTCCTGGACGACTCGCACTTCCTGCCGGAAGGTGGACAGCTTGGTTTCGGACTGCGCCACGGCTACCCCTTCCCCGACCTTTGGGAGCTTGGCGATCCTGATCCGCTCGACTGTGTTCAACTGTGGCTCAAGGGTAGCGATTTCGCACTGTCGCAGGCATGCACGATGCTCGAATTGCGACTGAAGCGGAGACTCTTACACAGCAGCAATCGGTACACGATCCTGCTTGACCACATGGTCGACCTCGAGGATATAGAGGATGAGTGGGAGGTAGACGTGCTCCTCCGCAAGCATGATGGGATCCTGGTGAAGGACCGCGTCTTCCAAAACGGGGCGAGCGCGCTTGCCTACCGGTACCACGACACATATTACCAGCACTACCCGACCATCGAGGTGCATTGGGTGACTGACTGGACGAAGTCAGAGGGCGTGCGTTCGCAGCATGTGACGTATGGCAACGAGGCGTCCTTAGGTCAGGTATATGCGCAGGTATGCCTTCTTGTGGAGATTGGACCGGCAGGGAACAGGAAGACCGCGCCGCGTGGAGGGGAGGAGATTGAGGAGGCAGCGGCGGAACAATCGGATCCGGATGATGAAGGGGACCAACACAGTGGAGATGAAGGGGGTACGCAACGCGAGGAGTAGGCAGGTTGAATTGACATGTGTACACATCTGTCAGAGCGTATCCGACGTCGAAGTTATGTGCGTTACTTGACTTGGAATCAGACAGGTGTTTAGGAGCTCAGAAAAGATATGTATCTGTCGCTGCTATCAGTATTCCCGCACCGATGTTTTGTTGCGTGTACCCGCTTCTGGACGCGCGGCGAAAGGTGGCAATGTCGAAGGAGATCTTCGCGTCACGCATGACGAGCGTGTCTGGGCAGAAGGCTGTGTCTTGACTTGAGACGAACACCTGCAGTGTACGACCTTCTGCGCCTTCATGTACTCCTCAGTCCCAGTCGAAGTCAATGATGCGCGCCATACCCTTGGGGATCCCCTCGGCGTTGAACGCGCTCCGTGCGAAGCTTGCTGAGGAGAGTCTGCCATTCTGTAAGCGAATTTGCGGGACTAGCTCCGAGATATGCTACGGGAAGAAGAGTGCGCGGAAGCATGAGATCTAGTCATCTGTCGGTTTGATCAGCTCACCTTGTCCGTATTATGTCCTCAGCGACCGTGCTCCTCAGGTCCCATATGAGGATTGGCTGAGGAGCGTGATGGGCTGATGACTCGCGTGAGGAATCATATCAGCGCGCCGCGGAATGAGTCATGAACTGGTAAAACTCACGCTTGATGCTTCGAGTCGACGGGCTTAATTTGCATGTTTGTGCTTCTGGCGAGAGCGTGTTGTTCCCAGTGCGAGTCAGATTCTACATAACGGGAACCGTGGGGAGTGCATGGCGCGCTGGTAAGGGACACGTGGTGGTACCTCCTGACAGTAAAAAACGCATCAAGTCTACAGGTGCGGGCTCTTGCCTCGACATCGCTGCGACCACCCCTTCTTTCCAGCCATATGAAGCGTTCAAGCTCTGAGACGAGATTTCCTCTCTTGCACGAGCTTCGAGCTATCCTTGCAGAGAATCCGCCGCTCTGTAGCGGCACCTTCCAGCTTCCAGCGCAGGCTTTCGAGTTATACTACGGGAGGGACGATGCCAAGTGAGTTACGAAATGTGGCATAACAACTTGGATGCAACTCACACTGATCGATTGATGTAGATTCGTAGACTTCACCAAGTCGGCGAGTAACGCCGAGGCTCTCCGTGCGCTGGCGGAAGCGTGCGAGCCGGCGAAATTCGGGAAGGGCACGGAGACCGTGCTCGACGAGACATACCGCAAGGCGTGGAAGATGGATCCAGAGAACTTCAAGAGCGGGTTGGACGTTGATGGCTGCGGTCTCGTAGACGTTGTGCAAACCGGGCTCTTGCCCGATAACACGTTGAGGAATGTCCGTGCTGAGCTCTACAAGCTCAACGTTTACGGTCAGCATCTTGCGGCTTACACTGAATGGTCTGAAGCAATACTGACACTCGAAATCGCACCGGGACCGCAGGTGAGGGAGCGTTTTTCAAGCCCCACAAGGACACGCCGCGCGGGAAAGATATGTTTGGCTCCCTCGTGGTCGTGATGCCCACGCCACACGAAGGAGGGGATCTGGTCTTGCGCCACAATGGCAAGGAGTGGACCTTCGACGCCGCCAAACTGCTGTCTGAGAGACCGACCAACAGCCTCGCGTATATCGCGTTCTTCAGCGACGTCGAGCATGAGGTCCTGCCGGTCACATCAGGCCACCGCGTCACCCTCACGTACAATCTCTTCTACACGTGGGACACCTCCACGCGGCTCTATCGGGAGGGCGTCAGCTCGGTCTTGCCTGCTCATGCAGACGTAAACAAGATCCGGCATACCCTCGACAGTTTGCTGCGCGACCCCGAGTTCCTGCCCGGTGGTGGAACCCTAGGCTTCGATCTTCGGCATGCGTACCCCTTCCCGACCCTCTGGGAGTACGGAATGACGGACCCGCTGGTAAACCTTCAGCGTTGGCTGAAAGGGAGCGACCACAGCCTGTTCCAGGCGTTCGAGGAGTTGGGTCTCGAACCGCTCCTGCGTCTTGTACACGAAGGGGACGAATATACTGTCCTCCTCGACGAGATGTTCGAGCTCGCCGATGACGGGGAAGACAGTGTTCTTGCGGAGCGCACGCTTATCCACGATTTTGGCGGCATCGTGGTCAAGCCGCTGGATCTCGGGAAGCTCGAGGACGACTCCACCGGACGGCGTAACACCGGAAGACGCTACATAGATCCGGAATGCAGGTGTTCAGGGCACAAGACGCTGGAAGTGTACTGGGTGACGCGTTGGGGTTCGAACAGCGTGCGTTCGGTGCGCCTCTTTTACGGGAACGAGGCGTCCATCGATCACGTCTACGCGTACGTGTGCCTTATTGTCGAGGTTGGAGCGGCCGGAGATAGAGTTCATCCGACATCTGAGGATGAGGTGACCGAGGACGAAGAGGGAGCCGGGATAGGTGGAGAGGGACAGGAAGGAGCGAACGGTGCTGAAGTCGGATTGCGAGAGGACGACGATGAGGATGGCAAGAGCGAGAGCGCTCCTGCTCTTGCTACTGGCGGACCCGGAGATGGAGAAGGCGACTGCGTCGAGCGAGGAGGTGGAGAGGACTCCGAGGACTGAGCCTCTATGGTACACAGTTCCAGGCGAACTGGACGCTGTATCGCGATGTTATGCTGAGTTGTCGACTATTGAACCGGCGTGCACCATTCGACACAGGCCAAGGCATGGCAGCTTGGTGACCACATCACGCTGTCGATTTCTCATATATGACCCGATTCATGCGTGGTAGTACGTACGAGCCTGACCTGTGGAGGAGAACACAACATGGCAAAAGCTGCTCTTGGAAAACAACGACATTATCGTCAGCAAGGGGGTAGCATATGTGAACCCAGCGGAAGCATACCGGAGGGCGATGAACACGCTCGAGTTGCACCAGCCAGCAATGGAATTCACTGAATTTCTGTATTGCTGAACCGGGTTATCGTCGTCCTTTGCGCGCGAGTCCCGCTCATGACCGTGACGAGGATGGTGGTAAGTGTAAGTAAGCAGGTATAAGCTTGGTATAAGCCTCGGCGACGGCCGGCAAAGCGAATCTTGTTTGGCCGTTGACGTTGATTGGTCGAGTGGGTCCTGGCCACCGGGCCGTCTTGGGCCACTCGTCGCTTGGCCCGAGCGCTCTTACCCTCTCATTTTCCCGTAACTCCTCTGCAGCTCCCTTCGAAAGAAATTGAAGGTCGTGGATACAGGAAGAGCTACTTACAGCCTGCTACAACATACTTGGACTACTGCCTCCCTGTGAAAAAACCCTTCTTACGTCTCATGGTATTCCTGTCATCTATGTAGTCACGTCACTACCGCAGCACCAACTTCTTCGAGCTGTCAGCGCCCACGAACCCGAGCACACCATGTCCTCAAGGCAAAAGGCACCCTCTTAACCCTGACTCCATCCATCACCATCTCGCTCTGTAGTCTCTGGCATCTGCACAGCTGGCAACAGTCTGAAGCGCCTCCTCTTTCTGGATGGTCATAGTTCCCATCATGCAACGTCAGCGCAAAGCGAGCTCGAGTAGTTCAACCTCCGGGTCAGAAACCGTCGTCAGCTCACCCCCGCCCATCGCCAAACGCGACGACGAGTTCTACTCCCGAGATGTGATCTTTCAGGTGCGTTCTCGCTCCATAGTCTGCTGCGAATCGACTATGATCCTAACTTTTGGGCGGCGAATAAGGTCGAGGACGTCCTCTTCAAAGTCCCTCGCCGTCCCTTCGAGCAGGAGTCAGTCTTCAAGGACGCGTTTAGTCTACCTTCTCCCTGTGGAGAGGAAGGGCTGAGCGACGACAATCCGATCTACCTCGAAGGTGTTACCGAAGCGGAGTTCCGGCCTCTACTTTGGGTCATGTTGCGTCCGTGAGTCGTCCGGCGTGGTTCATCTCGTATCCCATATGCCCCACGTATCGATGTCGTCGCACGCGTTTGTATCGATGTCCTCAGCGAGAGGACTGCGTCAAGTCTCTCCTCGTCAGTGACGAAGATCCATCACTCCCGTTGACCCCAACAACGTGTCCGCCAGATATCTGGAATTGTTAGCTGGGTGTTGTGTATCCCAGTCAGTAAGTGCGCGAACTACACGAGAGTCATGCGATTGTCCATATCCTCGACTCATTGCCATGACGAGCTTTCAGTGATCGCGCGATGATCTCGCCTCAGTACGCTACGCACGTCTCTGTGGAGAGCACACGCCAATAACATTGGCGTGTGCTCTTCCCGAGAAGTCGGATAGACCCTATCTTCGAGCCCGTTCCCAGCTGACGACGCGCACCAGGGCCTACGGCGCAGGCCGCGTCCTGACAACCGAGCAATGGACGCACGTCCTCAAGCTCTCCACCATGTGGTCCTTCGACACCATCCGCGACAAATCCATCGAGGAGCTTACGCGGCTCGTCCGCGGGCCCGTGCAGCGCATCGCGCTTGCGCGCTCCTTCCACATCAAGCAATGGATCGAGCCCGCGCTGCTCTCCCTCGCGCAGGCTGACGCGCTCTCCCGGGCGACCTCGAGCAGCTCGGGTGGGAGACGGCGGCGAAGCTGTTCCAGGTGCGGGAGAGCGTGGTGTTCGGCAATACGTGTGCGTGCGCGTGCAACTATTGCACGGTCGCTCATGGGCCGGTCGCGCAGGCGGGGGTGCCGGTGCACCATGCGCCGGGGACGAGGCCGGTGGTCGTTTCGGCTGCGAGTGTGAGGCGGTCGTATGACTTCTCGCAGAAGATCAAGGAGGTGTTCGGGACGGAGGTGTAGTGAGCGGCGGGCTCACGATTGTCGGCCGTAGGTTTTCTGACCTTGTGTACTTGTACGACTGTGCTGCGCTCTGGTCTCGTGCTGTGTTCTGGTTTGGCTCTCGTCTCGTATCGCTGTGTATGCTCTGGATCTCATCTTGTATCGCTTTGTCTGCGTCAATGTAACCATGCCTCGGCTGATATATGCGCTGTTGTGACGACTTGTTCTCTCCAGGTCGCCGTGCGGACTGACTGCCCACTTCTATCGGTCAATCTCACGTTACTCGTTTCGCGTGAACATATCCGACTCGCTGCAGGAGCCGAGGCACAGGTCGGTACATTCACGTTCGTTCGAAGTTCTACAATTGAGTCCTGACTTGCCACAGCAGCATCAGTACTTTCCCAAATTTCTTGGGCATCTTGGGCATCTTGGGCGATCTTGTGTGGAATGGGATCACGTCTGTTTCGTCTAAAATTCGGTGAGTGCACTCGCGTTAGTAGTGCAAACAGCTGTACAAAATTTGAGCCCAAACAGATGTGGTATAAGTGCGCGAGGGAGCGACTTCTGGTCAGCCACAGCCTTCCCAAGATGGTGGCTGTGTACCCAGAAATGGGCATGACTTTTCGCTTTCGCTCTCGCTCAGTTCACATCCGCGTATTCTCAAATTCAGGATGCCGATACGTGGCATACTTGTCCATATACATACCACGTTTCAGCGCGAACGGTTGACAGGTTGCTGAGATATGGCGGGCGCTCAAAAACACCCAAGATGCCCAAGATGCCCAAGAAATTCGGGGAAGTACTGATGAGCTGCAGCACCGACATGACGGACCCCCGGCATCACATGGTCGCTGCTGCAGTAACAATCCGCGCGCAGAGGAGCTCAGTCAGCCACTTGAACCTCATATAAGTATAGCGGTCGCCGTTGACATGAGGACAGGACTACGCTAGCCGATCGATCCCCCATGTCGCTCACCGATACCGATTCCTATGTTTCCATGCCGTCGACTCCTACCACTCCTACCTGTGATCCCGAGTTCTTCTACTCATTCGTAGACTTCGAGGTACGTCGTGACGTTCCGCTCCGAGGCGTCCGCAGAAGCGAGAGTGATGACTCGCCTGCAGGTAGAAGGCGTCTGCTTTTGCCTCCCGACGCAACCCTTCGAGCAGTCTCCGTTCTTCGTGGAGTTGTTCAAGGAGCAGCCTCGTCCGTCTCGCTCCCAAGGATCTGCGGTGCAGAATGTCCGAGACGTTCAACGCTATGTCTTGAATGATGTCAGCGCTGAGGAGTTTCGCGACTTCCTTCGAATTCTACTGGACTGCCCGTGGAGGCGAGTGTCTGTCAGTCCGTCCAATACCTCACATGCTCAAGGCCGAGTTCGACGTTGCAGGCGGACCGTCTCCAACGTCAGGGCTTTGAAGTTCAGCCCCTCCGCGTATCTGTCTTTTATGAAGCTTGCGACGCTCTGGAGGTTCGATGCGATGCGTGAGGAAGTCGCTAACGACCTCTACGACTTCGATAACCCTGCGGTGAAGCTCTTGATCGGCACAGAATTTGAACAGAAGCAGCTCATTCCTAGTGCGCTGCACACACTTGTGAGACGCGCAGAGCCTTTGGAGCCGGAGGACTATGATATCCTCGGGCTCGACTTGGCAATACGAGTCGCCAAGTGCCGCGAATACTGTCGCACTGCCGAGGGAGGGTGAGTATCCCGCACATACATGAGATACATGTTTCACTGACGACTCTCTGTTCTGTACAACCTGTAGCCTTCCCGCACTGGTCTCTGGCGGCATATTCGGCCTCATGATGGAAGATGACGTGTACGCGGCGCGTAGAACACAGATGCAGAAAACCTTCGGGGAAAAGTTCGCGTTGGCGTTTGAAGAGGGACGAGAATTAGCTGCGAAACGGCCCGGAGCTCACGCTTTGTTTCGCTAGGCAAGGTCGCTACACGGTCAAGTCAAACCCTCATGGGACTCGAGAGTCCTGCGGGTGTTTAGTATCTCAAGTCATCTCTCGCCTCACATCGCTCGAGCGTCCCTTTTCTGTACGAATATGTAACTTGCGCAGATATACCATCGGGTTCTGGCAAGGTCTGGTGCTTCCGGTTCGTTCGGGCCACGTTGCCCCCGCCACGGGAGTCGCATCGTGATGCTATGTACTGATGTGTAGCCAGAGCCGTGTAAACGCGGTGCAATCCTTGCCTAGATAACGCTATGTACTCACCCGTCCCTAGTACGCATCTTCGATCATATTCTGTAGATTCCACATGTCGAAGGCGTCGGGCATGTGAGGATCGCAGAACGTTCGCACCATAGGTTCCCACAACGACCATAACGGGAACTCCTTGCGCACGCTCTTGCACAGAACAAATGCGTCCCAGAAGTAGGGATACCATCCCACTTCGGCCCAGTCCACAACGCCTGAGACGTGGCCGTTGTGCACCATGATGTTCGTGAGCTGAAGGTCTCCGTGCGAGAATATGTGCGGGCGGGATAGGTCGAATCGGTCAAGGATACGGTCGGAGGCACGGTGACTGGTGAGGGGATGGGACCTCGCATACGTTATGAAGTAGCGCAGGAAGGACTCCGTATCGCGTGCGTCATCTTCGCCACAGGGCCCCATGCGGCGTTGGAAGGGACGGAAGTAGGCGTTGGTCCATGGCCCCCGGATGGGCCCGAGTCGGTCCCGGAGAGTACTGAGGGTGGCGAGCTCCGAGAAAATTGTGCGAAGCTCCTGCGCCACCGTCTCGCGAGCGGCGTCGTCGAGAGTGGGGAGGGCTGCGCGGAGATTCGCACCTGGTATTCGCTCTTCGATGATATACGTGATGGTCTCCGCGGTATGGTCGGCTGGTTCGGAGAAGACTCCATAGATATCTGGTACGCGAACCGTAGTGTGGGAGGCAACAAACAAGGTCACCTCTGCCTCCAGGGGAGTCACTGAGGTTCCGTAACGGACCACCATGGGTATCCCGTCCTTCTCGATGGCGCGTACGTTGCGCGGTACGTCGAAACCACCAAGAGCATATTCGAAAGGGTCGTCTTCGAGCAACGTTGTACCGGACGCTCGTTGTAAGAGATCCTTGATTGTGGCTAGCGTAAGATCGTGCTTGGGGATGTTCATCGCGGTGGTGGGTGAAGATGATGAGACGAGGCCGCGGCGGTGGCGACGGGGAGTGGCACCGCCACCGAGCTGAGGCGTGCCAGCGCTTACAATCTTCGTCGTGGTCTGCTTCAAAGTTCGAGCCATGTGTGGTCTTCCCTCCTCCTTCGACATCGATATACACTCTCTATAACTTCAGCAATAATGTACGCAACTCTAGTAAGTACATGCCGCCGAGCATACGGAGTAGGGCGCTGGATGCACGGCGCCTCGTGGGTCGTGGCCTCGAGGCCAACTTGACAGTGTGCCGCCTGTGCAAGTACACGACTCTCGTTCCTTGCGATAGCTCAATCACTCACCCTGCTGTATTTTTAAGTGCCAACTTGTTTTTGCGGCTCTCACGGGGTGCTCTCAAGAGCCTAAAGCTTCGGTACGCATTTCTTGCTGGTCGAGATTTCGCGGAGTTAGATTCGCCGCCATCTCTCAGGTGTGAAACGATACTCTCTCGGATGCTTGTTAACTGACTTACATGCCGCTCAGAGGAACTCAGCGGGTGGGTCATGGGCTGTCAAACGTCCCGATTCCGGAGGGAGTCGAAGTAATCTCTACAGGCAGGAGCCACATGGACTCTACGGCGATACTTTCAGAGTCGGTGAGTGACCTCATATTACATAGGCTAATGTCTGGCGAACGGCTACTCAGTGAAGAGGCCGGCGATCATCAGGTCCGCACGACATCGGACAGATATCGTTACACGCGTTCACCCGCTGATGAGTATGTCGTGAGTGCTCATCCGCGATGATCGCCTTACGATATAGCGTGCTCACTCCTAATATGCTTGCAGAACGGGACAGTCGGACTGCCACGCAGAGTGTGGTTCCTCGTAGTATCATCGGCGAGCTGCAGGAGACATGCACCGAAAACCATGGCATCGCGCTTTGAATGTGGTTATTCCGAAGGACTTACCGCCCTTTCGTGGTACGCCGCGCAAGTCGCACAGCCATTACGGCAGAAGCCCACTTTGCACAGCGACGCGACTGGCAGCAGGTCGAGGTTTCCGGACCGGGCCATGCTGATGAGACAACCTGATAGGTAAGCGACATGGCATGAGTTCGATGTCGTCTCGAAAACCCACTGGTGCTGAACGGTTGTAAGGCTTTCGCAGTAGAGTTTATGCTCGCTGAGTCGAGGAGAGCACCAAAGGGCCCTTCAATTGTCCTAGATTTGGCCTTCTGTGAGTTACACTGCTTACGGTCAATCGCCCTGCGCTGACGCGGCGAATAGAAGCCAGACACTCACGGCCGACCGCCGCTTAATATCGTAGCTCCTGCGATCACCTCTTTTTCTCTCTGGATACCGTCACCATGTCGAAGAGAACCGGCCAAGGTGATCTCTGCCGCGCAGCGCGGCGCTTCCGTTGTCGTCAGTGAGGAACTGTCGCTTCCGAGTCGGACGCAATAGGTCACCATTCATTTGCCATTCATAGCCCATTTCAACCGGCTGTCGGCCACCCATCGTTCTCTCTCATGTCGCATTCTGCGTCCGTACTCAGCATCCACATACCGCCGACGACATACACGTCGGGCAGCTATGTTGAGGGCGAAATTCATCTCAACTTTCGGTCCCTTCAAGACGAGCCTATTGACGAGATTCGAGTCACTCTTCGCGGACGCGCAAAGGCGTGAGTGTTGAATATTCTGCCCTCACGAACCGGTACTGAAGCGAATCAACTGCAGCGTTGTAGAAGATAGGCTGAATGACAACTCACGGAAGCAGGAAGCCCGCATGCTCGTCGACACGAGTCGGGTGCTATGGACCTATGGTGCTGAGTATCCGCCTCCTGGCTCGGATATCTTGCGTCTGTTCTTCCGCTTGAAGCTCCCAGACAACCTGCCGCCCTCGATTCACTACTCTGGACACCTGAAGGCGGCGTCCATAGTGTATTCGCTCGAGACCATCGGCGTCCGCCGAGGCGTGCTCAAGAGCGACAGGAAGATACACACCCCGCTGGTAGTACTACAGAGCGACACTCTCGGGACTCAGCTACGGCTGGGACTATCTGACGTGCCATGGAAGAAGGTTTACAGAGAGAAGAAGGTGAGGAAGGGATTCTGGGGAGTTGGAGATCCGGGAACCGTCAGAGTAGAGGTATGTGCGTCGTGCCCTATTCTCTTCCCATGGCAACTCGCTCACACGTGGGATGGATAGCTCTTGTTGCCCGACGTCCCTGCACTGCCTCTGTTCACGAAGATCCCGTACATCATCGACATCATCACGACCACTGCCCCGCTCGCACGCTCGAAAGCGAACGCCCACCCCGCGCACAAAGCCATCTTCCCGCCTCCACCTGCGATTCACACCGAGCTCACGTTCCGCCTGATTCGTCGGACGGCAATACGTGCTCAGGGCCGCTACGATAGCGGCGATGTCGAGGCGGCTTGGTTCCTCGGGCTCGCGCGCAGCAATGCCGACGTCGACACGGACCTCCCTGAGAAAGAATGGGCGGTCGCGGATGAGACAAACAGGAGCGGCGACGAAGTCGGGACGTGGATCCAAAGGGCAAGATTCCAATCGAAGATGTTTCTCATCGTTCCACCGACGTTCGATTGCGGGTTGATTGCGTGCAAGGTAAGCCGCGGTCGCTATTAGTGGTCGTTCCTGCTAACGAATAGGAGACAGTATTTTCTCAGACTCAAGGTACCTTTTCCGGGAGCGGGGAACGACGTCGAGCTGGAGATACCAGTCGTCATCGTCTCCGGGCTTGATCGGCCTATTGCCCGGGAGGAACTTCAACTTTGCCAGGGCGACAGATTGCCTCTGGGTTCGTCAAACTCTCTCCGCCTGGCAACGCTGGATCTCCCACCGTAAGTACTCCATATATCGGCAGTCGCTCCGTGTTCACCTGAGCGTTTTAGAGCATACTGGGAAGCTGCTGATTAGCGTGCCTATTATCGATCATATGTTCGTTACATGCATCTCGCTGCCCTCTCGCAGTTGCAGCGCATCTTGTTTGCGTTCGCAGTCAAGCTCAGAGTTGTGAAGTGCGGCGACTACACGGGGGTTGCCGTCATAAACGCACTGGTCGAGTGCCGCATAGCCCTGCGTAGGCCAGCTTATCGCTTTCATGCTCTCGCCATGGCCTCGTCTATACAAGTTGTGCTCCCTCCGACGACCTACTGCTCAGGAAGCTATGTCGAGGGCGAAGTACAGTTCAACTTCCGGCATCTGCAAGAATCTGAAGACCGCTTCGAGAGAATATGGGTTACTCTCAGAGGACGCGCACACTGGTTAGTGATTCGTTTCGTACTCATCTACCTGGACGTCCTGCTGAAAACAATGGGTCAGTGTGTGCGCGGATGATGAATCCGCTGAGCGTGAAGTGATCTCGCTTGTTGACCTTAGCCGCCTGTTGTGGACCTACGGCTCCGAGTACCCTCCGCCGAATTCTGACGTCCTGCGGCTCTTCTTCCGCTTCCAGCTCCCGGACTATACCCCACCATCCTTGTACGATGATTCCGCGGGCGCAGGAATCGGTGCCGTGCTGTACTCGCTTACCACGGTAGCCGTCCGTCCTACAGGCTCAGCAAGCCCCTGGAAGCAACATATTCCTATCGTGGTCGTGCCGTACGACGACGTTAGTCCGCTCCTGACACTATCTCTGGGTTCGAATGCACCCGTGTGGAGGACGGAGCACAAGGAGAAGAAAGTTAGGAGGAAACTGTGGGGAGACTATGCGACAGTCAGGATCGAGGTGGGTGTTGTGATCTGACTGAGATGACGTGTCCTCTATGACCATTCTTTGGCAGCTATCCATACCAGACATCCCCGTTTACCCTCTATTCACACCCATTCCCTTCAAGATTGATGTCAACACTATCACCGCCGCGGTTGTCCGGCACACAAGGAGGGACGGAAGCCGCGATTCTGGACATGCGCGAATCTTTCCTACACCCCCTTCTGATCCTTCAGAAGTCACATCTCAACTTGTGCGACGATTGAAGATCCGCGCGCACAAACGAGAAGAAACGAGACAATCGGTCACGACCCGGTTTATGGGCTTCGTGGGCACGTCTTGTTGTGAACGCGTAGATGTTGATGTGCCTGAGAAGGAGTGGGTCCAGATGCATGACGTGAGCACGTCGGAAAGCTCGCACTCCACCAAAGAGAGGGGGTGTGGGTGCAATGCTCCCAGTTCAAGTCGAAGCTGGTCTTCAACGCCCCACCAACTTTCAGTATTCGCGACAGGCTTGAATGGGAGGTGCGCCCTCATCTTCAGCTCGGGGCGCCGAATGCTCATGGAAGTCGCAGTACCTTCTCAAGCTTAAGGTGCCGTTTTCTGGTCTCGGAAACCATGTGGAGCTTGAGATGCCTGTAACGGTTGTTTCCGGCATCAACAAGCCTGCCCCTCGCAAGAATCACCAGCCGCCCTCGAGGCTTAGTGGCGCGTATGCGTCCGTCTCAGAGCTATCGCTCCTAAGGTGAGTGTGCCTCTTGTCTCCGTGATATCTCTTTACACGCGCCGCACAGGGAGTACTGGCAAGGGCAGGGCACTTGGGAATGGAAGCAGTTCAACAAAAGTATTGATGCGCACAGCCCGCGCTCTTGATCAGGTTGTCCCGGAGTCCTACACCTTACCCCACAGTCACTACGCGACCGTGTCATGTATAGCAGCACAGTGCAGCAAGCCATCAAGCTTTGATGTTCGCTCAGAACAACCTTGATAGCACTGCAATCGACGTGAAGTGGTCACGAGGGCGACTTCAG
This sequence comes from Lentinus brumalis, assembly GCA_001792895.1. Classification (NCBI taxonomy): domain Eukaryota; kingdom Fungi; phylum Basidiomycota; class Agaricomycetes; order Polyporales; family Polyporaceae; genus Lentinus; species Lentinus brumalis. The sequence continues at coordinate 68,049 of MARA01000051.1, read as the reverse complement.
GCACATGGGTCTCCACCCCGACATCGAGCCACGGGCGCGGACTGGCCTTGACAATCACACGCTCGCATCTGGCCCATCCTCGGCCGTCACAATCTTACAGCCTCCCTATCGTGTCTCAGCCACGGAAGTCCGAATTGAAGGCTCAACGGAGATATAAGTATGTGTCCACAACTTTTGGCCGGTGATGGCTCCCACTAACCCCGCGCTCGAAGTAGCGTTGCCGCCGACGACTTACTGCGCCGGCAGCTACGTCGGAGGCGAAGTTCACATCAACTTCCGACATTTACAGCACGACAAGTATGAACGGGTCTGGATTACGCTACGAGGTCAGGCTCGAAGGTCGGTTGTCTCGCTTGCACAGAATGCGCCCGTGACGAAGGCTGACCCATCATGGACTCCAAGCATTGTCCGGCACGGCAGTAGGACACAGTGCGATAGCATCCCATTGCTAGAACTGACCCGGGTCTTGTGGACATACGGCTCGGAATACCCTCCTCCGGAGACTGACCTACTTCGTCTATTCTTTCGCTTCGAGTTGCCGAATTCGCTTCCTCCGTCATTCTATCATGCTGGCTCAGAAGGCACGGGAGCAGTTCTGTATTGCCTCACCACCGTTGGCGTCCGGCCAGAATCGAGCCGACCTCCTCGGGTCATACACATCCCTATCGTCATAGTTCCCCAGGAAAGCGTACATTCCCTGTGTACCCCGCTCTGGTCATCTCCTAGTGTGGTGATGCGGACGACCATCAAGGAACAGGCCGTCAGGAAAGGTTTGTGGGGTGACTACGCGACGGTGCGAGTCGAGGTGCGTTCACGCTGTCTTACGCTCTCAGCCCTGGATTGCTGCTGAAATATATGCGATATACTTAGTTCTCCCTTCCAGATGTCCCTGTATACCCGCTCTTCATGCCTATCTCCTACATCGTCGACGTCACGACCACCACTGCGGTGCTATTCCGTTGGGGCACCGGCGCAAGCTCGTCGATCTTCCCAGCTCCGCCCACGGCTGCTCAGCAGCTCATCTTGGAGCTCGTACGGCGCACCCAGGTTCGAGTCGAAGACGAAGAGCGTACATTCGACTCAACTGTAACGCAGTACCTCGGTCTGAATCGCTTGCCTAGCGCACCCGTCGACATGGACCTGCCCGAGAAGGAATGGATGGGTGTGCACGACCCGGACGTCGATCGAAGAGCGCAGGGCGGAAATGCTCGCGGGATGTGGGTGCAACGTTCGTGCCTACGGTCCAGTTTGACCTTGGACGTCCCGCCGACTTTCAACGTCAGTGACATGATTGAGTGCGAGGTACGTCGTAGTGCTTGGACTCGGGGTTATTCGAAGGCTGACCAGAACGTATAGTACTACGTGAAACTCAGGGTGCCCTTTCCTGGTCGCGGAAACGATGTCGAGCTTGACTTGCCTATCATGGTCATCTCAGGCATCACTGAGCCTATGGCACGCAAGGAGCATATCCCTCGTTTGCAGTATCCCCATAGTTCCGGCTCGCCACTCTCCTCTGAAGTCTGGCTTCCTTCGTAAGTGTCGCACCGTCTCAATGACTGCAGTCTCGCTGACGGGATCCCACAGAGAATACTGGGATGTGCGAGGCAACCGCGAGTGGCGCGAGTTCATCCAGAGCATCACGCCGCGACACCTCTCATATGCCTGACCGTTAGGCCGCCCAGAGTGCGTGCTCTCACCTTGAATATATTACACATATCTTCTGACAATGCAATTGGCAGCTCGGGTTGTTTCGAAACAGCGCGCTCCGCCGATTCCAGTAGTGCCACATGTGCTAGACTACGAGATTCTGCATCGAAGTCTACTCAAGTCGGGGTCGTAGCGCAACGGTCCTTCACACTGATATAGTTGTGTCGTCTCTCGTGTACCGCCATGAGCTGCGGAATGCTGTCACCTGCGTAACCAACATATACTAGTAGCACCCTCCACCGTGTTCCCTCTTCCGCTATCATGTCTTATTCCTCGCCTGCCATCGAAGTCGTACTTCCCCCGGTCACCTACTGCGCTGAAAGCTACGTCGAAGGCGAGGTACATCTCAACTTTCGCAACCTACAACATGACAAGTTCGAGAAGATTTGGGTGACACTCAAAGGACGCGTGCAAGCGTACGTCCTACCCGCTGTGGATGATGCCGAAACCCACATGTCTTGACGCTGTATGTCAGTTATGTCGACGAGGAGGAACGCAAGAGCATCACCCTTGTCGACCTCAGCCGCGTACTCTGGACGCACGGCGCCGAATATCCTCCTCCAGACTCGGACGTCCTACGGCTGTTCTTCCGGTTCCGACTCCCGAACGACATCCCGCCGTCCTTCTATCAGCACACCATTCGATCGGGAGGGACGTGCGCCGTCCTATACTCGCTCACCACCGTAGGTGTGCGCCCTGGCTGGTCGGGTATACGCAAAATTCACAACCCACTTGTCGTCCTTCCTCGCGTCGATCTGGGTCCACTGCGAGCTCTGTCCTCCGCCGGGCTACAGTGGAGGACTTTACATGAGGAGAAGAAGGTTTGGAAAGGATTGCGTGGCAACGAGGGGTCAGTCCGCGTCGAGGTATGTTTGTCACGGTACATGTCTGATCCCCGCCGCTAAATATTTACCTTCCTAGCTTTCTATCCCTGATATTGCGATGCTTCCTCTGTTCACTCTGATTCCCTACAAGATTCAAGTCACGACCAATACGGCCCCGGCGACGCGCCGCTCGAACGAAGACCCGAGAAATACACAGATCTTTCCTTCGCCCCCTACGAACGCCGCCGCGATGGTTTTGGAGCTCGTCCGACGAACCAACGTCTCTGTCGAACGTCGTGATACGTCGCTAAAGTCCACCGCCGCGTACTTTCTCGGACCCGGAGTCCGAGCTCCCGAGCCTGTCACTGTCGATGTCGTGGAGAAGGAATGGGTGGTCACGCAGGCGGCGGACGCGCGCACGAAGACGAAGGAGAAGGGTGTATGGGTGCAGAGCACTCAGTTCTCTTCCCGTTTCGTTCTCGACGTCCCGCCGACATTCAGTCTTGGAGACCCCGGCGGGCTCAAGGTCGGATGCGAGGTATGTTCTTCACACTGCCGACCTGACGGCTGGACCGGGTTCTGAGTGGTGGGCTGATGCAGAACTACAGTACCGCCTCAAGCTCTGCGTGCCCTTTGAAGGACTCGGAAACGACGTCAAGGTTGAGATGCCTGTGACCGTTGTGTCGGGCGTGGATACATTTATCCAGCACAAGCGGCACCGACCAATACAGCACGAGTGGGATTCGCCCGAGGCTCTGAGCCTTCGGTCTCGATTTCCGCAAGGCGCAACCGCGATTATGTCGGAGCGTGAAGTGGTTCTGTCACCGTCAGTATCATCTTGCCTTTTGTCTACGTACTTTCTGCTGATACCACTGCAAGGGAGTACTGGGAAGTGCATACCGATGCAGAGTGGAGGGACTTCGGTAAGAGTATCCAGGCGCCTGGGACGACCACTGTTACTCCTGCGTGACGGATAAGTAGTACGCCCGTCATGCTCGCACGATCCATGATGATGCTCACCGCACCTGTTTTCTGTCCTCGAGAGCGTTCTCAGGCAATGGCCGTGTACTTTGTATGACATACTTAGCTTACAGCTGAGTCCAGTGAGGTCCGCAGCATCGAACAGGCCCGTCGGGCTGTGGAACATACTGTGGTCAATCGCGAAATTGGAGCTGTTTATTACTCCGGACGCTCTGGTACCATGTCCTGCGGCGAATAGTGCGATCGCGCGAGGGTTAGCTCGGCAAGCCGTACTCAATAGCATTGTCAAACAGTATCCCGAGCGACGCAGCAGGATTGTGCCGCCCGTCTGGGGCCCTTCTGTCCACGTCGCCCACCCACGCCATCACCTTCCCACGATGCATCATCATCAGCAGCTTCCCCTCCCGAGGCATGAGATGTTTCGAGAACTCCGGTCCAGCGTAGTCCGGGTCGAGCCGCACGGGGTCCGACTCGGAAAACCGCAACACGCGTACGACAACGACGCGGTGTCCGCGATGGTCTGTACGAGTAGAGCGCTCGAATGCGCACACAGCTGTCCCTGCACATACGATGTCAGCACCCATCCGGGTCGCGCCTTAGTAAGTAGGCATGACTTACCTAAAAACGGCGTATGCTTGACATACCTCGTACCTCCTCCGGGCTTGTCCGCAGGTATGGCCTCGATATCCGCCACCGCAATGTTTCGCAGCTCAGCCATCGAAAGGCCTTTCTTGCCTACCAACCTGACCCTGTGGGTGCCCGCCTGCATCGACAGTTCGAAGGGCTGGTCAAACGCATATATGCATCGTTTGGGTATGCGCGAGAGGTAGGACACCTGCTGCATCAAGTCTCTAGAGACCGTCCCGTCTACGACCGTGAGGATGTGTTTCAAGGCGGCATATGATTTGCTCGCAGCGATCGCCGGAAGAGGAAGGCACCACGGGATCCCGCTCTCGGTCACGGCGTCGACACCAAGCGCAAAGATGTCGGGGACTTCCGGGGGGATGATGCGGAAGCGAACCTCACCAGCGAGGGGCGGGCCGCTAGGAGGTTGGTGGTAGTAGAGCCAGCCACGCTGGCCGTGCTGCACCGGAAACTGGGAGAAGCGCAGCCGGCAAGACGGAGTGCGGTCGTTCGCCGAATCGGCGTGGGGGTTGAATACCGTGACTCGGACGGAGGTGCTTGCGGCCAAGTCGATCGTGAGGAGGTCTTCCGAAGTGAGTCTCGCGGGCTGTAAGGTCCGGATGGAAAACGCGGGCGCGGGGCTGTCACGATTGTGCGATGGTTCGTCGGTCTCCGCCTCCGGCAGCGTGCGTGCCCCGGTCGAGGTGCCGTCAGTTGTCTCCGCGTCGGTTAAAGAGACGTACGCCCGCCGAAAACTTGCAGTGCGAGCGAGCTCGGTACGAAGCACCCGCATTGGTATTGAGCTTCTTGAGTGTGTTGGGCGCAAGTGGGCCTCCCGATGCCCTTGAGAAGAACCAATGGATCGGAATGATAGACGCAGCGTTCCATATGTTCGTCTCGCTATGCCGGAGGGCCGTGGAGGAACCTGCGGTGGCAGTGGAATCATTTTTCAGTCAAGGGCTTAGAGCGAACACCAAAACGCCATCAAAACTACCTTTGGTATGAGCATGTCCGCAATCATGACCAGTCAGACGCAAACCTACGCAAACTCGGAGGGACGGATGTTGGTGGTTCAAGCCAACATGCACCTTCGTGAGAGCCGCGTGCGGCAAGCGCCAGCAGGGCGTCAGCGCTTCGGAATCTAAAGTAGCTCGAAACGCCTTCTGGTTTGGTTCTTGAGATCAAGATACTTTTTCTCCACCATGTCGACATTGCGTCTGACCATGTAGCTTTATCGGTGCCCGCTTCTACGTGTATGCAGCATGTACGGCGTACGCGATGTAATGGGGTGCCGGCACGCACACTGGCACGAATTAAAACCAGCCTTGCAACAGCAGCAAAGTCCCGACCGCAGATACACGCGGCGACCCTACGGTGGAAAATTGCCCTGAACTCAAGTATCTCGCGGAAGGGCCGCCGAGGTATAGTACATACTGACGCGGAGTGGAGCCTGGTGATACATCACTGCGTCCAGTGTGCGTACTCGAGGGCGTTCTCTTGAGATACAGCGTGTGTCGGTTCTGGGTCTGGTATGGAGTGTAGCAGAGCCTCTGAGGCGCATCGGACAGGCGGTCGCGCGTGGAACATATTGTGGATGCGAGCTCAATGGTATACATTACTTGAAACACCGGGTGACCTGACAGTGGGAGCGCGTATGTGCTACCTTGGCAAGCCATACTCTTCAGCGTTGTCATACAATATGCTGAGTGACGCAGCCGGGTTGCGCTGCCCTTCTGGAGCCCTTCTGTCCACATCGCCCGCCCAGGCCGTCATTTTGCCACGATAAACTGTCAGCAACAGCTTCCCTTGGCGAGGCATGAGCTGTCTCGAGAACTTTGGTCCAGCGTAGCTCGGATCGAGCCGCACGGGGTCCGACTCGACGGAGCGCAACATGCGTACGACGACGACGCGTTGTCCGCGGTGGTCCATACGAGTAGAGCGCTCGAAGGCGCACACAGCTGTCCCTGCATGTACGATGTCAGCCTTCAGACGGATCGCACCTCGGTAGGCTCGACTTACCTAGGAACGGCATGTGTTTGACATGCCTCGTACCTTCTCCGGACTGAGCCGCAGGTATGGTCTCGAAACCCGCCACCGCTATGTTGCGCAGCTCAGCGTTCCCAAAGCCTTTCTTGCCGGCCAACGTGACCCTGTGGGTGCCGGCTTGCATGGACAACTCGAAGGGTTGGCCAAACGCGTGCACGCATCGCTCGGGTATGCGCGAGAGCTTGGACGCCTCCCGCATCACGTCTCTAGAGACCATGCGGTCTTCATCGGTGAGGAGGTGTCTCAAAACGGCATACGGTTGATCCATAGCGATCACCGGAAGAGGAATGCACCACGGGATCCCGCTCCGGGTCACAGCGTCGACACCAAGCTCAAAGCTGGCGGGGCCATGCGAGGCGGTGATGCGAAAGCGAACCTCCCCTGCGAGGGGCGGGCCGCTAGGAGGCTGGTGGTAGTAGAGCCAGCCACGCTGTCCATGCCGCGCCGGCAGCTTAGAGAAGGACAGCCTGCACTCCGGAGTGTGCGAGTCGGCGTGGGGGCTAGATACCGTGACGGATGTGCTTGCGGTCAAGTTGATCATGAGGAGGTCTTCCGAAGTGAGTCTCGCGGGCTGTAAGGTCCGGATGACCAACGAGGGCTCGGGCCTCTCCGTATTGTGCGATGGCTCATCGGTCTCCGGCTCCGCCGGTGTGTGCGTTCCAGTAGAGGTGCTATCAGTGGTCTGGGTGCCAGTGGACGAGGAATACGCGCGCCGAAATGAAGTCCCCGTGCGAGCCAGCTCGGTACGAAGCACCCGCATTGAAATTGCGCCTCCTGAGCGTGCTGGGCGCAACTGAATCTCCGGGTGCACTTGAGAAGCACTGATGGGCCGGGATGATAGACGCAGTGTCCCGAATGCTCTCCTCGCTATGGCGGAGGGCCGTGGAGGAACCTGCGGTGGCAATGGAACCATTTTTTCAGCCACGGGTTCAGAGCAAAAAAACAAAACACCAAAAAATACCTTTGACATGAGCATGGCCCTGATCATGGCCGGTCCACGAACTCGGAGGGACGGATGTTGGTGGTTCAAGCTAACATGCATCATGCATACTTTCCATGCGCTGTCTGGACTCAGCGCCTGATGACTAAGCACGCCTCGAGGCTACGAGCCGCCGGCGATCCTTGGGCGATCCTCCTCTCCTCATCCTGTTCTCATCCCATACGCCCGGTTCTCTCTACTCCACCTTAAGAGGAGGAAGGTGTTCTCGCTTATTGGAGGTCTCACAAATTCGAAGCACTGTAGTAGCGGCTTCTTGAAGAGGTAATTTCTTCTGAAGTGGCACAACTGATAAAGCGCTGCCCTCACCTGTACCATGCCTACAAGAAGACTGTCTGCAGTTTATACACGTCCGCGCCCTTCTGCGTCGTCCAGGCGGTTGGCGACGCGCATCAGCGGCCGCACCGATGTCGGCATCCTCTTGCCCCCATAAGTAAGTACTCTCTCATTCCAGGGCTTGTCGGAGCCTGCATGCGGCGAGTGAGTCTCCGGAGGAGCACGCTGTGGCTCACCTTTATGCACTAAAATTCTGCACGCGGTCCTATCCCCGTCATGGTCACGGTCTGCGCTGCCACGCTCGAGACCGTGTTCATGAAGGGCGCCGTCTGTGGAGACGCAACAGAGGGACGGGGCCGTACGACTCGGACTGGCCACGGTGGAAGCCGCGCTTGCGGGCGCCGCGGCGGGCATAGATGCGTCGGAGGACGAGATAGTAAGTGGCGAGGGCGGTCGACGAGGGCGCGGAGGATTTGCAACTGCAGAGAGCTTGTGGTCGAAGTGACAAAGTAAAGAAGTAACCATCACGGCGTCGGATTGAATTCACTAGAGACGGGCGAGGGTAGAGAAACGATAATGAGGATAGACATGTGGAGGGCAAGGAGGTTGAGGCTAAGTAATCGGACGACTTGTATAGCAGCCAACATCTTAGGACGTTTGCGCTCACGTTTGCGTACTCAACCCGGCCTCACACCGTGAACGCGTCGAGACGTCGCTGGGCCCACACGACGCAAAATGCTTACGACATCGGGATCGCTTGAATCTAATCGCGGTGCGCCTGAGTCGGAGCACGCAACTCATTCGTAACTGGCATAAGTACTATTAGTTCGAGGCTGTCGATTCCCTACGGAGAACAATGGTGAGCCCGCGCTATAAATGAGAGCCATACTCAAGAGCGTTATCAAACAGCACACCGAGCGATGCAACAGGATTGTACTTCCCCTCCGGCGCGGTGACGTCCACATCGCCTGTCCACGGCACCGCCTGTCCACGATACATGACCTTCAACAGCTCTCCTGCACGAGGCATGAGCTCCCTCGGGAACTCCGGTCCAGAGTCGCTCGGGTCGAGCCGCACGGGGTTCGACTCGACAGAACGCAACATGCGTAGGACCACGACACGCCTTCCGTGATGGTCTGGATGGAGCGAGGGCTCGAAACAGCATACAGCCGTCCCTGCACGTCGGTGACACGAAGATTGTGTCAGTCACGCAACATCGTGCATGGTATGTACTCGGGAGGCCTGAACGGGCCGGGAGGATGGCGACGGTGAGGTTCCAGTGGCTCGTTGGGGTCGACGTCGCAGCCTCGCGACGATGTCAGAGGCCCCAAGAGGAACCTGCAGTGGATTGCGCCCATCAGTATACGACCCTCTGCGATTCTGCGTTGAGACCGATACCCTGTACTTGAGCATGTGATCGTTTCGTCACAACTCAGTGCTCAGGGTGGATGGTGGAGGTAGAAGTGAAGGTGAAGCGCGAGAGCTTGAGAATTCGTCGCGGATTAATGTACCACAGCGCCATGCGAAGTGCACGTTGCTCTTGCATGCGGTTAACGTCGAAGGACCTGCAGTCCTATGAATAGCGAGGAGAGGCGGATTCAAGAAGCGATCCCTTGCGAAAGTGAAGTGAAGTACAACTACTGTATGCGACTTTGATGCGACTAGTACAAAGCATTCGACAACTATGTGCAGACTTGATTGAGTAAGTAACCAAACTCGAACAACTCAAAGGGTCCCGTGTATGAGTGAGAACACGCTAAACAACATATGCGAACAAACGAAGTAGAATATCATATATCAGAGGAGAACGCAGCGACGTACGAGGCACACCGCACCTCCGATGCATAGGATGTCATCGCACATGCCTCAACAACCAAGCATGCTCAAGTACAGGGTATCGGTCTCAACGCAGAATCGCAGCAGGGTGGATGGTGGAGGTAGAAGTGAAGGTGAAGCGCGAGAGCTTGAGAATTCGTCGCGGATTAATGTACCACAGCGCCATGCGAAGTGCACGTTGCTCTTGCATGCGGTTAACGTCGAAGGACCTGCAGTCCTATGAATAGCGAGGAGAGGCGGATTCAAGAAGCGATCCCTTGCGAAAGTGAAGTGAAGTACAACTACTGTATGCGACTTTGATGCGACTAGTACAAAGCATTCGACAACTATGTGCAGACTTGATTGAGTAAGTAACCAAACTCGAACAACTCAAAGGGTCCCGTGTATGAGTGAGAACACGCTAAACAACATATGCGAACAAGCGAAGTAGAATATCATATATCGGAGGAGAACGCAGCGGCGTACAAGGCACGCGGCACATCCGATGCATAGCATGATATCGCACATGCCTCAACAACCAAGCATATATTCCCCCCGCACAACGACGCGCGAGAACGGGAAGTCAAGAGTGAAGAGTGAAGAGGCGCAAGTATGGCAACACGCACAAGTCCTACACCTGCAAGAAGTCTGTCCGCAACGAGTCCGCGTCGCCCGTATGCCCGCCCGCAACCTTCTGCCGCGTCCACGCAATCGGCGACGTGCTCATCAGCGGCCGCGCCGTCGTCGGCGACGACGGCGTCCCCGCGCCCTCCCTCGCCGGAGCCTGCGCGTACACCCCCTCACGCGCCGAGTGCGAGAGCGCATCCAACGACAGGCTCCCCATCTCCAGCGCGTTTTGGCTCGCGCTCGCGCTCAGGCTCGGGGCGCTCAGGTCGTGCATCTGCTCGTAGTTCGTCGACGGCATGGGCGAGCCCGGGGTCAGGGAGCGCGGGCTGAACACGCTCGTGACGGTGTTGATGATTCCGCTGCCCGAGGGCGCGGACTGAGGGGACCCAGCCATGGCGGAGGGGAAGCGCGCGCCGCCGTACGGGCTCGGGGTCGGGTTCACGGAGGACTGGCCGTAGCGGAATGCGCGCTCGCGGGCGCGCCGGCGGGAGTGGATGCGCCGGAGGACGAGGAAGATGGCGAGGATGAAGAGGGCGATGCCAATCAGCACGCCGAAGAGGATCGCGAGGACGGTGGGGGCTTTGCTGGATGATGCGGAGGAGGGCGCGGCGGATGTTGCGCTGTATGGAGCGCACGTTAGGACGCGGAGAGGTGTGTGAGCGCGGGGATACGTACAAGGCGAACGGGGAGAGGCTTGAATTTGCGGATGAGGATGCGGTTCTGTCAGAGCGGACATGCGTTAGCGACCCATGTGAGTGGCGGACACAAAGATCCCCGGACGGCGCCACGCGGGTGACCACATCTCTATGAGCGCAGCAGGGACACGGGAGAGGAACGCGAGGGTCGATACGATTCCTGCATCGGGAAAGATGGACGGGGACAGATGGATAGGTGGGGCGCACCGAATCATTGAAATGAGAGACCGCGAAGATCATCGCAGTCTGCGCACGCACATCGCATGTGGTCGACGTCACACAAACTCACACACCATGTCGCGGCTTGACGGAACCCGACAGCCACAGCAGCGGGGTGGGACGGCCGACGCGGGACTGGGACAAGAGCGACGCGGTGCGGGTACGGGGAGAAGGGGCGGCACGGAACGAGAACAAGGAAGTAGTTGACTAGAAGGGACGCACTCTGTTTCCCAAGGCGGCGTGGAAGTGGCAGTCCCAATGGAGGACGTAGTGCCGCTGGAGCACGAACGCAAACAAGATGAGATGAGATGGAAGTCGGAAGAAGGATGGAACACGCACGGTCCGGAGGTGAAGGTGATGTAGTCCACGTCCAGCCACTTGCCCTTGATGCCGTCTCCGCTGAGGAGCGCAGTCACCTTGACGAGGTGCACGGCAGAGGTGCCGTTGGGCGAGAAGACGTGCGAGAAGAGCTCCTGGCGGAACGCCGTCTCGTCTGCATAGGCATCGAGCGTCGCGACCGTGCTGTCGAACTGCACTTGGTATTTCGCCTACGTGATGGGGGTTAACCTTGAATTCAGGGTGCAGATCGGCGGGGAAGGGAGTGGAGGAGAACACACGTACATGTCCGGGGCCTTTGGAGCCGTAGAGCGCGAATGCAGAGCCCTGGAACTGGAAAGACATGGACGCCTCGTCGGCAGTCGCGGCATGGTACGTGCCCTGGAAGAACTCGTCGCGGTCGGCGTCGGTGTCGGACTGAACAGCCCAGCCAGTGGAGTACGCAAAGGTCGGGTCCGCGTCGTCGACTGTGAAGTTCATACAGCACGGCGAGAAGGAGGGTAAGCGAGGCTAGCGGTCGCGAATATGTGGGCGGCCTGCCCGTGGGTATCGGATGACGAGAGGTCAGGCAGGCTGGCTAGAGCGAGGGAGGTCACAAGCACAAGCGGCGGGCGGGGGTGCCGGCAGCAGCAGCGAGTTCAGCACCGAGGTCTCGGGAGGGTATGTGTGTGTCGGTGGAAGCTGGCGAGCATTGAGCTGGCCTGCAGGTACCGAGAGCTAAGGACAGTCGGCGAGTTGGTTCGGTAAGGATCGTAGGGCGCACGAAGCGCAGGATGAGGATGAGCGCAGTCTGAGAGGAAGGAGAGAAGGCAGACGGAACCGCACGAGCGCGGATGGGAGAGGCCAGGAACAGAGCGAACGCGTCGGCGCCCACGGACGACATCTCGCCAGCTGAGCCTGCTGCCTTTCTCGCTGTACATTTGATCCCGGATTGATGAGCCGCCCCCATCCGTCGGGGCCACTGCGATCACTGATACAGCCGTCGGGATCTTCACTCTGTAAGGACTTGAGCATCGACTCGTCGCGTCCTGCGAGTGTCTTGCGCCATTCTCGACCTCGGCAGGGTGCGCCTGCGCTGCACAAAGTGCCCGCAATGACAATAGGCCCCCCGTGGAGCGTTGTCATGGCGGGCAGAGGGGCTGGGAAAAGAGAACGGGACGTCGGTGAATTCGCAGACATCGGCTAGAGATCTCGCACGGTACCTGAATATACAATCGCGCGTCCATGTTCCGGAATCAGTCAGGCCCGGTCGTCCAAGAGCATTTGCATAGAGCGCGGGGCGGAGGGGCGAGACAGAGGACGGTGCTGCGTCCAAAACGCGAAGGAGGAACTGTTCGCGGACGAAGAGGGACGAAGGCGAGTTTGAAGCTTTGGGTTGCGGACGTCGCGCGCTCGACGGTGGTTCTCCCGCGACCCGCAATTGGGCCGCCGGAGGAGCGGCCCGGTTCGTATATGAGCTCGAGTTCATGTTGACGAGCCGCGACCGTACTACTACTTGCTCCTGCTGACGGTCCTGCCACGGATGACGAGTCCTACTAGTATTGCCCGTCGACCCTTAACCCGCACTACTGAGACTGCACCAATCTTCATGCAGCGAAGCGGACGACCGATCGCTCTCCGGAAGCCCTGTACTTACGATCACGAAGCACCTCACCCCTCCTGTGGTTAACAACACCTATACCTGTCCAAGTAGACCTCCCAAACACGCAAGGTTTACAGAGGTCGCTGCCACCCGACCCACGCTGCACCGTACACGATCGGAAGAGCAAAACTCACGCGGCCGCCTTATACTTACAACTCGCGATCATGGCTCGGAGACTCGGAGTCGCTCGTAACCCGCTGCAGCGACGTAACCTTCTCCAACTTTGCGTGCACGCTTGGAGACCGGTGACGACAGCGGCTTGCTCTGAATGCTCATTCTCGCCGCGTGTGCAGTCGCTCGTGGTCCTTTTTGTCTTCGGGCCGACTCTACGAGCTGCGAAACCATCACGGAGGACGGTAAGGGATCCCAGTGGCCTGAGCTTCACAGATCTTGACGTAGATGCTCGCCGCGTCGTGTCCGTCTGCGCTTCGCAGTCCGCACGTCGGACCGGAGACGAATCACGATAGCGGGACATTCGCGCTCGAGAGTCGAGAGTCGAGGAGAGTTCGGGATAGCCAGCCCGGGAACCGCGGCCGAACGTCGAGGCAGACGGGCGTGAGGAGCACAACATATGGAGGTTAAGAAACGCAAGCACCCGCAGCATATTTTTTATTCTACGACTAAACCGAGCTTACAACCATTTGGAGATGAGATGAGATGAGATGAGAGACGCGAAGGTAAACAAGCAAGCAGAGACGACGACGAGCGCCGTCGGCGAGACGAAGTCGGAAGAGTCCTCGGTGACTACTTAGTCGAGAATCGAGAAGGGGTAGGTGGGTAGGCAGCGGAGCGCGCAGCAGAAGCAAAAAAAGAGCCAGTGAGTGATAATAACACATGCGCGAACAACGAGCAGCGGACGAGCAGGACAAAAAAAAACATAAAACCCTTGTATGATCCTAGAAGATGTGTGAACAGAGCCGGGCGCGCGCACATGAGAAGCGCAAACGGGTAACGGTGCGCGCGCCATACGCAATACGGAACGAACGACAAGGGAAGGAGAAGCGAAAGGGAACGCATTAGAGGTGGTGGGGTGTGCGTGGAAGGTATGGTATGGCGGTATGGATACGAAACGAAACGAGACGAGACAAGACAAGACGGGAGCCGTGATATATACGTGTAAATCAACATACGTACGTGCGAGCACAGAAACGCGAGACCGAGAGGGGAATCGAGACTGGGGACAGCAGCGGGTGACGAGCGACGAGCAGACCCACGACACGAAGGAGCCGCGCCGCCCTCCTCCTCAGAGCAGGACGAGCCAACATCCGCGCCGCCTACGCCCTCATTCCAACGGCAGCGGGGATTCGTACTTGATCATCCCGGGGGGACTCTCCCCAGCGGACCCATGCCCATGTCCAGGGGATCCCGGCCCGCGCCGTCCACCAGGTGATAGCCCCCGTCCAGCATCCCCCCGTGCGTGTGCGAGTGGTGACCCAGGAGCACCTGCGCCTGCGCCTGCGGATGGTGCAGGTGATGCGCTCCCGAATGCCCGTGGTAGCTGCCCCGCCCGTCCGGGTGACCCTGCGACGGCACCGTGACCGTGTGCGGATGCGGGTGCGGGTGCGGGAAATACGCCCCGCCCCCATATGGGGATGCGTGTGCGGACTGCTGCCCGAAAGCTGCGCCCCATTCGCCGCCGCGTACGCCTCCGCGAGCCGTCTCAAATACTCCTCCTCCGAATTCCGCCGCTCCCGCTCCGCCGTCTCCTCGCGCACCTGCTGCTGCTCCTGCGCGTGCCGCAGCTGCCGCAGCTGCTCCTGCTGCTGCCGGTGCAGCTCGAGCGAATACATCTGCGCCTGCGGGTGCGCCGAAGGCCGGTGGGGGACTCCGACTGGCCCGATCGACGAGTGCGAGCTGCGCTGTGGATGTGGAGAGCCCGGAGGAGGTGGTGGGCCGCGAGAGCGCACCTGGCCCTGCGCCTGCTCCTGCGCCGACGCCACCTGCGCCGCCTGGTGCGCCTGATAGCGGTACAAATGGTCGAGCTGCTGCTGCATCTGCAGGTGCGTCATTGCAGAGTTCCATGACGGAGAGCCGTCGAGACTGGGGCCGAGACTCGCTCCCGTACTCGTACTCGTACTCCCCGCCGCTGGTCCCGGGCCGCCCGTCTCCGCCAATCCGTTCGCCGAACCGTTCGCGTGGGCCGTCATCGTCGTCGGATCCAGAGTACGGTCGCTTGCGTGGGTTGGACGACCATGCACGCCCTGCTGCTGCTGAGGATTCGGCGGCGTACGACGCGGCTGCGCCGGTGGCTGGTGCGTGGAAGGAAAATGGAGAGTCGTATCCGCCTGGAGACGTCGGCTCGTCTGCTCCTGCTGTTGCTGCATCCTCGCCGCCTCCATAGCCGCTGCCGAGTCGGCGTATGGGCTCGAGACCGAGGCGTCCATGTCCATGTCCTGCGGCAAAGCGAAGGGATAGGTCTGCTGGCCGAGGCGCGCCCAGGCTTGATACTGCTCCAGCTCCTGGAGGGAAAGCGCCTGAGCCGGCAGAGCCGGGTGGGTAGTAGTATGCGGCGGGAGCGGTGCCGGGGCGAGCAGCTGTTGAGGGTCTGCGTCCGTGATAGGGCCCGGATGGTGTTGGTAGAGGTAGTACTGATGAGTGTGTGAGGGGTTGCTGCTGCTGTTGGACTGGAGGGGCGGGGAGCGACCCGGGTGGGGGTGGGAGAGACCGGACGGGAGGGAGGGATGCGGGGAGGACGGTACTGAGGGGTGGGAGGGATCGCGTTGGGTCTGCTGCTGCTGCTGCTGGAGTGCCGCTGCTAGATCCTGGGCGTGCCCCTGATGGGATATCGGGGAGACTGAAGTTGAATGAGACGGAGGGGACGAGAAAGGACTGGCTCGAGTTGTGGAGGAGCTGTTGCTGGTAGAGAGAGGTGGGGCCTGAGGGAGACGCAGCGGATGATGAAGAGGGGGCACGAAAGGACTGGCCGGGGTCACGAAAGGAATGACTGTTGGTGGGACGTGCGTTTGGACGGTCGACGTCTGAAGTCTGTACGTGCCATGGACTACTCCCTGGCTGATGAAAGAGGGCGTTCGCACCTTCGTATCCGGTGGACGTACCGGGACGCTGGGACATGGGGAGGACAGCGTGGGAAACGTCCTCCTGCTTGACGGCCATGGAGGGGATGGAGCCGTTGAGGGAGGCGGCGGAGGTGGGGGACGCGTTGTTGGCACCCTGGGCGCGCTGCTTGCGTGAGCCGCTGCCCTTTGTGGCGGCGGTCATGGTAGCGTGGAGGGAGGTGAGCTCCTGCATCATGCGCTCGTTCTGGTCCTGCTTGTCGGCGTGGACGGTCTGCGCATGCTGGCGGAGGTTGTCGAGGCGAGAGAACTGCTTGCCGCAGTGGCAGGTAAAGGGGCGCTCGCCGGTGTGTTTCCTGCATGGGTGTGGGCGTCGGTGAGCGCTGAGACGCGACGGGGGGACGAAAAGGGAAGAGGGGGCGGGGAGGCGGGGAACACGTCAGAGACAGGGACGGACGTACCTGATGTGCCTGGCTAGATGCTCGCTCCTGCTGAAGACCATCCTGCATTCGCCGTAGCCTCTGCACTGGAAGGTCTTGGCCGGGGCGGGGCGATAGCGAGTCTTGCCGACGCCTGAGCTGGCGGCGGACGTGGGGCGGGGGTCGGCGGGGGGCATGGGGAAGCCTGGCTGGGCGACGACGGCGGCCATGTCGGCGTCGAGGGGCGAGTCAGCAGCGTCGTTGTCGATGTTTGGGGGCAGCGAGGGCGGGGACTTTTGGCTGTCCATTGGCCGTTGCAAGCGGCACAAGCCCAACCTAAAAGGTGCCTGGATTCTCAATTAAGGCACTTCCGGCGGAGTTTCAATCTCTCGCCCGCCGCACCGGGTCAGGCACTCTTTCGCCGGTCCCGCATCTAGAAGGCGAACCACCCCGCCTTGTTCTCTCTCCCTTTGACGTCAAAACATATCAGAAACATAGCACGCCGCCTTACTCCCTCGCGTTCTCTTTCAAGCTGCGACTTTGTACGCAAACCCGCGACGGCCTGCGAGGGCGTGCAAGTGCGCGCAATCAGTCGGTGAATCAGTGGACAATCTCCACGTGCCATGCCAGATACAGGCAATCTTTCCCGCATCGACGCCAGCCTCGAGCGTTTCGCCTTTCGCGCGGCCTCCCGTTCGAGCCTCGAGCGAGCAGTTTGCGAACGTCCGTGAGTCCGTGAGCGTACCAAACGCATCTCCCTTGTACTCGTCGTGCACACGCACAACCTTGTTGCCCCCGCGTGCTCTCCCGCTGCCCCGTCGCACATCCGGCTCGATCCATGCATGCACGGCCTGCCGAACAGTCTCACCGATGGCCAGCCCACGCGCTGCTGACCACCCTGCCCAGCCTCCGGCCTCCATTCCTCCCGGCTCGCTCTTCGCATCGCGTCCCGGGTCCTTTCGTCCACGCTACTGCACACTGCACAGTCACCACAGCGCAAGTCACAACGCCGCGCGGACACTCAGAACTCCGTCCCGCACACGCTCTCGACCGAGCCCATCCCAGCCATCTACAGTCGAAACCCTCATAACCCATACCGTCTGATAACCCATAACCCCTAATAGCCCATAGATTCTGGCCCTTCCCAAGTCGGGACAGTGAGGATAGCCCATAACTCCCTGATAGCCCATAACCCATAGCTTTTTGAGGGGTCATAACCCATAGATTTGCTTACTAAACACCTTTACCGAGGCATAATCTGGCAGGTTTCGGCCACGGTAACCCTACTGGGTGTTACCCGATGGTTACTCGAGGTAAAGGGCAGAGCTTTCTGATGGTTTCGCCGGGCGGATAAGTCACTGACAACTGTCCATGACCGGCGCCAAATGGCCTTACCGTGAATATATGTGGGCGCTTTGCAGGCGCTTCTCCCTACTACTCCATACTCTCCGATAACCCATAGATTTTGGCTCCTCCCGATTGGTATGGGTTATGAGGGTGTCGACTGTATCACAAACGCACGCGCTACATACCCACCCGACGCTTCCCCAGCCCCCGGGCTCCCGCCGTCCAATCCGCACTTGCTCCTTCGGTCTCTGTCTCTTTCACCTCAATCGCTCCCGAGACTCCCGTTACACAACCCTCGCCATCCCCGGGCCCTGCTAGCATGCGCGTGCAGCCGCACTACACACCCTCGTCCAAATTCAATGCACAGCAGTCGGAGGCAAAGCCCATGCGCTCCTTCCGACCGGCGACGCTCCCCCCTGAGGAGCGCCCAAGAGCGTTCTCGCCCCTGCGTGGCTGTGTCTCCCTCCGCCTCCAGCCAATCCCCGTCGCCCGCCCGCGCGTGGCTGATCGGTCCTCCCGACGGGCGGCGCGTGGCTCCTGCCGCGAGTCTCTCGGACTTCCGGCGCTTTCGATGCCGCAATCCACTCAGCTGCGACCACAGATGCGACGAGGTGCGGACTACGGATGTACCGCGCAGTGCTAGCAGTGGCATACAACGTAAGTACACAAAACACCGTACGTGTCCCCGAGTTCCGCACTCGCTGCGCACGCCGCACGGTCCCACTCAGATACAGATCCACGAATCGCGTCCAACGCCGCCTGATCCGCATCCTCCGCCAACTCTCGACTCTCGGCCACGCACGCACGCACGTCCATCTGGCACCTGTCCGCGTCCACTCGAAACGCGTGCGGCGGCTTCGCCTTCCTGTTCTTGAATTCGATTCGGATTCGGAATCGAACACGGCGCAGTAACTTTAAGTACTAGTGCTCCGCGCCCCGGACTCCACGTGCAAATCGCAATCGCCCTCCAATCCCCGCCTTGTCATCCTGAGACGCCTTTCGTCGATGTCGATAGCGGCGAAGACATGCTCGAGCCTATGATACATCCAGTGCTCGCTCCGGTGCGTATTGTTACTCTAGAGTACTAGTACATCTCTCATCCAGGAGATCTTGACATATGCCAATGGGGTCCCGTGCATGTTTGCGGAGTCTGCGCATCTGAAGTTTGATGCGTCCCACTTTATTCGAGTTCCTTCCTGATCCCGAACGCGAGCTTTGCTCACACCAATCCCTGATCGCCCCGTGAGTCGTGAGTCGTGCGTCGTGACTTGTGATGCGCCCCACGCTGATCAACACGCTTCTCTTACCCAGGGCTTCAGGGTACAGCGCAGCGCAGCGCACCAGAGGCTTACACACCGCCCGGACCGGCGGAGAGAGCACCATATGCATGGAGGCTTTGCCCGAGTCTCGAGTCTCGAGATGGGACCTGAACGCGAACGCGAACGTACAAGCGAACGTCTGAATGGTGCGCACTGCGCGCAATCGCCCGGCGAGTACCACTTACGGCATACATGATGCAGTCTCATACGATATGTACTATACACACTCACCTCCGGGCGTCCGCAGCGGAGAGCTCGACCGGCGGAACAGATGAAACGACAGATCCCGACAGAACAGACGTCGAGAGCGCACGGACATCAGCCCGGCACGTCGTGGACCGCACTGGTCAGTACGTATACGCCCCATCTCATCCTATCTCAATGCTCATCCCATCACGTTCACATATGTACAACACCGAACATCACTCACGTCTGCCCAGTCACAGTGCCGTCCTTCTCAAGCTTCAATCTTCAATCTTCACCGGGCATACACGTCCGAGCGGCGACTCCGAACGGAGAACGCGCGAACGGAGAACTACAAATTCCCTCTGTTCTCGATTTCCGATTCTCGAAGCACAACTCACAACACGCACGCCGGGGCTAACGCGCCCCATCCCCGCCCGTGCCTCTCGCGTCTGATCCATGTCCAGGCCCAGGTACGCACGGTGTACAGCATCGAGCCCCATCCCCACCCCCGCCCTCGGAGTCTACAGTGTGCACGCGCGGGCCCCACTTCCTGTGCAGTGCTCGCCCCTGGCCCTCGGACCTCTTTCCTCGAGTGCAGGAACGGCTGCGAGATGCACGCCGTCGGGCCCTGCAGATCTGCAGCGCGGGCCTGATCGACCGCGATGTCGCGCGGGCGCGGGCGCGGGTGCACTTCATATGCCCGCGCATTCGACGCGTCCGACCCGGAGCTCTTTCTCTTCCTGCAGCTGCAGAGTGTGCTCGCTCTTGAGTGGTAGTTGCCCCTCGTCCGTCAACGCGTCACCTCCGGACTGCAGCATCTAGCTAGATTCCACGCGCCGCCCGCCCTCCATCCCTCGCGCCCCAGGCCTCCGAAGTGCCCAGGCTCCACCGTGGCGCGGACGGTCCTCGCACGTCCCGGGGACGTGCACTCGAGGCTCGAGGACCTCAACACAGTACACTACAGCACTCTCCGCCCGTCTCCTCCACTTCGCTCGTGTGCTATTGGACCCGCACCCCGGACGAAGTCACGCAATCGCCGGTGATACCGCGCCCCGTCCACCTCCACTTCCACTGCACTTCCTGCTCCTCAGCTTCAGGTCTCAAGATTTCATCCCTCAGGTTCCGGCGTTCTCCTTCTGAATCTCCTTCTCTTCCTCGTCACTTCCCCCGTTCTGCGCTCGGACATCCCGGCGGTAGGGGCGCACGCCGTGCTTCCAGCATTCGCCGCACTTTGAGACGAGTTCGCCCCTGGGCCTTGTGCGCTCACAGGGAGCGTAAGTATATGCACTCCGTAGCTTCGCGTCTTCGTCTTCGCCGTCTTCGTCTTCGTCGTCGTGCAAGTCCCGATACTCCGTGCGGCCGCTGCCAGTACTAGGAGCTCCACGGTCCACGGCCCACGGCCCACTGCACCAAAGCTGCGCGTCTCGCGTCTCGCGTCTCGTGTCCCGAATCTGCTGGATCTGGCCACGGCATGGGCGTGCGAGGAGAGCGACAGCTGACGAACACCGAACCTTGTGCGTCTTCCTCTCCGTCGGGCCCCCGGATCCCATCTTCTAACTCGCAGGCTCTTCACATCATCGTCCAACGGATCTTCTGCCCCTTCACGTTTCGCGTGGATCCTGGGCTGGGACTGGCCAGAAGCGACCTTGCGGGTTCTCGTCCGGGCGCAGACTGGGACTTGTCTGCGACTTGTCCGGGCGGACCGGCCGCAGGTAGGTAACTTTGAATGGCCATCCCGGCTGCGGGTACCGTCCACGTCGCTGGCAGAGTTGTGAGTACGTGGATAGGGTGCGCGGGGAGTCGAGTACACGTGCCCACGATCGAGGTGTACGTACAGCTGTCGTGGTACGTTACTCTCGCACTTGGGTGAGCTTCATATCCGCGGAGTCGACTGTCTGGGGCCCGGGCTCGCAGCGTAAGTATTCGAACGGAGCACTTTGCTGCGTGTGTGAACATCATCCGTGGCCGATCGACGGCCGTCAAGCGGCGAGTGGAGCCATCTGCGTACTGTATCTGCACGCTACATATGTATGTACTAAGACTGTATGCTCGCGTCGAGCAATCTGCCTCCGAGGTCACTTGAGCGAGCACTCGGAGCCGAAACCCTCAAGCCCGCGTGGATGAGGCTCATGTGTGCAGTCGAGACAGATGTTCACGTGTCGTGGGTTGTGTTATCTGTCCTCCGCACGCCAGAACGGCCGTCGGGTGTGTATGCGTCGGGATAATCTCGTGGGAGGACGAGCGCGAGTTGACAAATCGTATCGAGCTCGGAGGTGCGGAGGCATTCCACTCGGCGAGCGTGCAGCGAGCCATGATGAAGAGCGTTCTCGTCAGCAAGCGTCAGCAGAGTGAGCGGGACCAGGCTCAGGCACGGACGCACATTCCCCGGACGGCGATTTCGATGGGACGTGGCCGTGGCCGTGAAATCGTGATCATCGTTTAGACGGCATCCACGGACGTTCTCCGTGGAAGACGGGGGCGCGTTCTGCTGTTTGATCAGCGGCGGCCCACCAGCCTATGCATCCTCTGAGGTCGAGGTCGAGGCCGGGGTCGTTGTATGCGCACTCACACGTACTGCTCCGTCTTACGACACCCACCCGTGCGTGCACTAGCTACATGCCAGTGAGCCCAACGCCAAGCGCGAGTTCGGAAGGGGAGAGGGAGGAGAAAGGCCGGAGGAGGAGATAAGGTTCGTGCTCACGTCCGTCAGGCACACCGCGCATCCCGGCGGCAGCGCAAGGCACGCCACACGCGACGGACGCGCTTCTCCTCCCGATCTCACGTCCTCCGGCCTCTCTCCTCCCGGCCACTCCATCCCGCTCATCTCGCTCCTCTGAACAGCGACCGCGAACTGAGGCGCGGTGCGCACCTCGGCCCCGGGATGCCCGCAGCTGCACGAGAACGAATCTGCCAGCTGGACGTGGACTGCTGCCGACGGCGAATGCGACATTCATACGTGTCTGACGCAAGGACATCTGGATCAAACACGCTGAAACTCTCGACCCGGGCTCTATCCTCGCTCGCGGGCCAGCGTGGGTCCGCACCTACTCGCGAATGTCAACAGATTCGTGTCGAGCGGCGGCCGGACATATGATCGCCTCGGACTTCCAGCTTGCGGGTTTCGTACTCACGCGGCGGAAGGTGCAGGTGCGGGAGATCGCCTGACAAGCGTATGTATGCATTCATCACGTCTGGACGCATTGATCAACCCGTTACCCAAGGCAAGTATGTCTGATGAGACACCAAATTGCGACGCCCGACCGTCTACGCGTCTGGTCTGGAGGAGTGCTAGGTGCGTCTGCTCCCTGATGGACTTGAACCCTGAGATCCTGCCTTGGCAGCCCATCAACGTGAAACGGCTTCTGCGAGCCGCGCACAATTTATGGGAACTTGGAGCGGGAGCACTCCACCCAGCCTCGGTCCGCCATCCACGGACCGCTCGCTATCAGTATACAAACATTATCATATGATATGCACGATCCGAGGCGTTAACCTCATGTCAGATGCCACGTCCAACGCGGATAAACCACTCCGACCGCTCGTCTTCCTCGGCCGCAGGCTCAGACGCACTGATGCGCTGAACCTTGCCGCTTGGACGATCACGCAATGTATGATGTATCAACAAGAGGTTAACGTGTAACAGCGGCCGTGGTGGGCACTGATCATGATTCAGTACTCAGTAAGCACCCCTTGTGATAGCGTCTGCCAGGCTCCAGCCGGAAGCACCGTTCGGGGACCAGTTTATGTATGTAAGAGAGCATCCGAACTCCAAACGTCATATCCTTACGGCGACCATGCCAACTGAAGTACTCACTCTCATTACGCGTCTTCACGCGGCCCCCCGTCACGGGACCGAGAGAGGTACGTACGTCCAGGGATGGGCATGTTCGTTCCGAGTTCTGAGTGCAGAGTGCAGCGCAGCGGCGTCGTTCGCTGACCCCGATTTCGATCATGAAGTCTGTTGTAGTCAAAGCCGCCGAGCTCGAGCTCGCCGACACTGACGGGCTTCTATGTTCGCCTCGGCAGGAGGCCAGTACAAGCGCGTAGTCTTACATGGACGCATCCCCACGGCCTACAGCGTTTCACCGTCCCCTTGGAAGCGACTCGGAGTCATCGGAAGATACAGAACGTGAGGCCAACTTGAAGTTATCAGAGGCTGGTTCAGAAGCACGCCGCCCGGGGAAAGGTCGTCCGGTGCGCGTACTGTACTAATCTTTGTCTGCAGAGTCCAGAGTCCAGCGCGACTACTTATGTATGCGGACTT
Organism: Lentinus brumalis; assembly: GCA_001792895.1. Classification (NCBI taxonomy): domain Eukaryota; kingdom Fungi; phylum Basidiomycota; class Agaricomycetes; order Polyporales; family Polyporaceae; genus Lentinus; species Lentinus brumalis. The sequence goes on along the minus strand of MARA01000051.1, from coordinate 44,711 downwards.
CGTAAGTGGCCCAGTAATACTCTACACGCACTATGTCACACAGTACTAGTGACGCCGTTCGTACGGAGTACTAGTAGTAACCATGCAGTGATTGCTCGTACACGGAGCAGCCGCGGAGAGTGATCAAGTCGCCGACTACATGCATAGCGATCGAAACACAGTCAGTTTAGGGTACGACGAGCGCGAGGCACGCTCAGGGACAGGGACAGGGACGAGGGCGAGCGACCGAGAACGAGGCACACCCACCCTGCGCGTACGTAGATGTCGCTGGTACGAGTACAAAGGGTGCACTGTGCGCCGGGAGCCCGAGACTAGCCTCGCTTCACGTTGTTTGTGCTGCTCTGACTCTCTCCCGAGAGACTTCCAATGCTCCCTCGTTCTGCGGCCGTACGAACGAGACTGCCTACTACACCACACCGCACCAGATGAGGACTCGTTGCGGACCCCCTAGAATCGGAGACCGTGATGCGCAGACAACATACACGGCCCGCACAATGGAGGGATGACAGTTGGACCGAGACTGGAGACGGAGGAGGGGGAACAGTGGATTGGGGACGGGTGCGTCTTGCAGTATCACCTCCGTGCGAGCTCCGAGCCGGACATGCGCAGACAACACCACGTGGGGATGGAGGTTGGACCTGCACGGGGTTTGGGCTTCGAAAGGCGAGAGACGGGGGACGGGAGACGGAAGATGCCGGTGCGTCTTACAGTTACAGTATCACCTCCATGCGAGTGAGGAGAGACGAGCCCGCGCAGACAGCACTACACCGCCGGGGGTGGTCCTGCACGGGCTCCGGGCTTCGAAAGACGGCAGACGGCATACGGGGAACGGAGAAGGTGGAACAGTGGAAGGGGCCAGTGCGTCTTCTACTGTCTCAGTATCACCCTCTCACCGTGACTCGTCAGCGTTGCAACTCTGCGCACTGTGCATACGGGGATCAGTTGCTGGATTCGGCGCGGTGTCGGTCGGCGTGCGTGCGGTTGCAGCCACTGGCCAGACTCGGAGTGTTTACCGGGACCAATTCAGGTTCCCGACGAGCGAAGGGCAGCCGCGCAAGCTGCGTCCACTGTCCAGCGACAAGCATTCTCGTGGGGAGCCGTGCTCCGCCTGCTGCCCGGAGTGTCAGCCACTGGATTCTCGTGGGGAGTCGTGCTCCGCCTGCTGCCCGAAATGTCAGCCACTGGTACGGAACTACGGGGTGCCGGAACGACGTCCCTTGCGGGTCGAGTATGACTGGAAGCGTGTGCAGTGTTTGCGAATATGTAGAAGGTCAGCTGTGAGCCTGAGCGTGAGCCCGCGGATGGGGATTGCGAGAACGATCGCCGATGCTGCCACTGACCAGTGGGATGCCCGAACGCTTCGTACGTCGTGTGCGGATTCATCCCGCCTGAAGCTTGGATATTGAAGCTTGAAGCCTCGCCCGGGTGCGTGTGCGCCGAACGGCCAAAATAGAGCGGACGGTGTGCCAGAGCAGGTGGATCGAGCAGGTCGCTCTCCCAGGTGGCTCGCTATCCGGGCGGATCTCGCCGCTCGTTGACGTCGAGCCTGGGCGGGCCGCTGGAGGGGCCGGGGTTGCTGCACGCAATGGGTGAGTACGGCATGCTCAGGCTGGCGGCGGAGTTGCGTTACTCACGCTTGGCGGGATGAGGGATGAGGGAATCAGGCTTCAGTCGGATGTGCGAAGCGGTCTCGCCAGAGAGCACGGGGAGAACTTGGATCGGCGGTGTTATGGCACGGAATAAACTCTGCCTCTGCGCCCGACAATACGGCGCCGGGCGGGCGGCGGTGAAGAGCACGTCCAAATCCTGTCCGACTCGAGCTCGCGCTGTGAACTCCTGCGAGATACTTTGGTAACGTGTGAGCTCGTGGACGATGGCCGCATCGATACGAGGCGCACCTGTGAGTGTGAGCGCGATTCACTCTCGACGGATCCCAGGCTGACCTGTCTGATGCATGCATGAAGTAAGTGGCGCAATCGGCAACATGCGTTGCGGGAGTGTCGCGCGCCCGTGGCTGGGTGCATGTTGTGTCGTATCAGTGCACGCGGCGTTCGTAGCAACTGCAGGACCTCACCGACTCATGGATAATGGTGTAGACCATCATCATGAACCACCAGTTCGACCAATACTTTGGACAGATGTTCGGATAGGGAGGTTGCGTATGACTCCATCATGTCGCTGTCCCGGCCAAGCAGCCCTCGTCGCGCCCCGCTGCGGACTCGAGCTAAAAGCCTTGCCCTGTACAGTGTTCCCCCGGTCCTTGAGACACCCCCGGTCCTTGAGACAGACACCCTCTCTGACCGCACATCGGCTCTTAAATTCCCGGAAAAATGTGCAATAGGTCAGTACAATAGTGGAACTTCCTAGTACAATGTTTCTGTGGTGTGAGATGGCACGAATGTTTCGCTAGTCTGCGATAGTATGTCAGAGACTGACTTTTGCAGTTGAATCGGCTGCCTTCGGTAATATGCTCGTAGTCTTCCAGTCCGGACACATCTACGATTCATTTCTAGAAGTTACAAGTGGGTTTCGGATTATTGGCAGGATGTCAGATACTGTCTGTCTTGAGACCGGAATGCCGATCATTCGAGGGCGACATAGCAGCTGTAGCGCTGAGGATCCTAGCGCATGGGAATGCTGACATGTTGGCCCGAAAAGGCGATTATGGCTGTCTCAAGGAGTGGGGGACGCCTGTTCTTTGTATGTTCACCGTTCTGTCTCTTCCGCACTCACCTCTTGACATATCCGCTCAAGAAATATTCTTAGACTGGTACATTACCTCACGAATGCTTTCAGGACATTGACAGTTGAAAGAACACGAAGGGAGCCTCGAGATCAGTGTCCAAAATTCCGTGTCTCAAGGACCGGGGGAACACTGTACAGGCCTGCACGTTATTCGGGGAAGATGCTCCCATCTTCAAACATGAAACGCGAACTGATGACGGACGTGAGCAAATCGAACCACAGAAGGGAACCCCAGTTCTTGTGCGTACCTGAACAGTCTCGTGCACTCGCACGCCAGCGAGCTTCGCCTCGCTCGAGCTCCCGACATTATGCCCGTTTTGCAAGTCGCGTTGTCCTGTCATGCTCCCCCGCAAACCTACTTGCGTGTAAATCGATCATCCGGGCCGCACGAGCTCCGATGGCAGCTCGAGCCCACGCACACGGGGCTGGTCAGTCGACGTGAGAACTCGATATGTATGGAGCTGCCCCCGACCGACAGATCTGGGACCTGAATGGAAGCGGCGAACAAACTCACTGCTCATGAGTACTCGCATCTCTCCAGAGCCCAGCGCCTAGTGCATGGCTTCCGCGTCCATGTACCCGCTTGATCATGGATCACGATCCGTACGCAAACATCCCTGAGTCGAAGATGGTGTAGCTGTCAGGCGTGCGAGAGAGCATGGCCACGACATGGATTCGGCCGCTTTACACGCACGCGGGAACCGCGACCCACGTCTGCGTTCGCCGGCGGCGAGAGCAGGCTCGGACTTTGGAGGGCATCAGGCCGGTCCAACAGAAGACGAGCTGCGAACTGCGAGGTGTGAACTCAAACGCCATCCTGACACGCACAAACACATCTGTATGATGTACCTTTGCCACCGGCGCACTAAAAGATGCATGGTGAGATGATCCGTGGATGCTGATGTACGAGCTTGAAGTCGAAGTCGAGGCACAGACAGACGGCAGTCTCGCCTCCGCTGGACCTCCATGGCATGACACAGATCGTGCGTGCAGAAGGGCCGGCGGAGGCAAGCCGATGACCTCAGAGTTGGATTCGTTGCGCTGTCTTCGTTCTATGTAGGTCCGTACGTGCGCATGTCTCGCGTGATGTGGACCTTGAGAATACCACTCGAAGAAAGTATGAACAAGCCGAACCGGAAGGAGGAGATCACTGGCCTCGATAGTCGAGAGTGGGAGTCGACTTCCCGGGTACTGGGCCTGGTCAGATCAGCTCTCTGCCAGACACCCTCAATCTTCAGGCTTCAGGTCCATTCTCCTGCTTCCCCGCGGCGGAAAATCTCAGGGAGCGGACACTCCGCGAGAACGTCGACCAGAAGAGAACAAGCACAAGCGCAGATAGCCCGACAAGGCACAAAGGCAGCCGTCATCCATGTATAGTATTGAGTATTGCCCAACGAAGCATGGGTGACATGGGGGAGGTATCGGAGCGATAGTCTTAGATTAGAGCCTTCGTCCGAGCGTAACGCGGGAGAGGAATATTCGAGGATGGTGGAGGCGGCCGATCGTGTACTAGCGGAGGATGTACGGTCCCTCGATCAGGGTTTCGATTCAGAGCTTGAGCTTGTTCACGGGATCTTGCGTCCCCGGCGAGAGATGCGAGATACGGACGGGCGTCGAGTATGATGATCAGGGCTCGATGCAGGGCACGACAGAGGGACGGTAGACGGTACCGGACGTCGGTCCCTCCTAGTCAGGATGACCCACCACCGCCTCCGCAAGTATACGGCGAGTCGACCGTGTTCTCGATCCGGAGCATCGTACAGAGCGCCGCCGACCGCGGGATCACATAGTAGGTTGCTACATGCCACAAACATACATCATCATTAGCACAACCGCAACGCAAGACAAGAATGATCACTGGCACGTACACGGTATACGTTCCTACCCGCACCGAACCACGGGCGGCATGGACTCTACATGTGCCATTTCTCTCCCGTCACGAATCGACTCGTTTGAGAACACACTGGAGACTGAAAGTAGACTGCGGGGTCCGTGGAGCCTCAGAACTCGCTGACCAGGTATGATTGCCGATGGGGAATGTACGATTCCATCGTGCGACGTGGTGTAAGCGGGAGGTAGTGTCCACGGCTCAACTTCATGGCCGGGACGACGCGTGTGATAGGACGGCGGCATGGTGGACAGAGTTTGGACAGAGAACCCGTCGTCGTAAGATGGAACATGATCGACACGGGATACCGCTGCGACAGATATTGTGCGATCAGGATTCGGGATCGTAGGGGTAGCACTAAAAGATTGCGTTGGGTTGTCCGGAGACACCTCGTTATTACCGATGAGCACGTCGACTTCCTCCGAGCCAATGGTACTATCGGATGGGGCTCGCCACAGCGGAGACGAAGGTGTTGGATCATGTCGATATGGCACCAACCGTTCTATGGGCCCGGGAAGTGGTAGCTGAACGTCAGCGTGAAGGTTACACTCCTCCGAATAATCAGCGGCCGGGTGCCTCCCATACGAGCTCCACTCCAGGACGTTCTGCGCGTGATTGAAGGTGTGTTTGCAGACTTCGCAGAGGTGCTGCGTCTGGCTGTTCGACCCCATGTTGCCTGCGTTGTTGGGATCTAACGCACCAATCCCAGTAGCGCTCGCAGCGCACTTCTCGCGGGTGACACCTGAGCAGCCGGTACTCAGATCGTCGCTGCTGATACCGTCGTCGGCCTGGGCATACGGAACCAAGACGGCGACCTTGTTGCGGTGCCGGCGCACCGCGTTGGTCGATAAGGCGACGATGAGCACGAGCACGACGATGCCGACCGCGGTGAAGACGCCGGCGACTGCGCCTGTGTTGTGGAAGAAACTGGGGGCGGCGTGAGCAACGATACAGAGAAGTACAAAACTGAATTTGAGCAGGCGGGCCCTAGCAGAGACGATTGACGACGCACGCCACGGCCAGGTGGCAAAAATGCGAGGCAACATTCTCCGTCGATGGACGAGAATACGAGGCCACAGACTATCACCCAAGCAACATTTCAAGTCCGGAGCTACGAAGCAACGAGTGTTATGCCACCCATTGCGGAGACCCAACCTGGACGACCGAGACTCGAGCGCATACGAACGCCAAACCTGCGCGCAGCTGCCAAGAACCTTACAAAGAAAAAATGAAACCTCACTCTTCCGGACCCCCCTTGGCACTGCTTTCCGCCGAACTGCCAGTGGTCCCGCCGCTGATGGCCGTGACGGTGATGAATGAAGTTGAAGTGGCGGCGATCCCATGCGAATCCGTCGTAGTGGTCACGATCTCGCTCGCCGCAGTCGGGGAGGGGGTAGTGATCGGCAAAGTGGTAGTAGAGGAGGAGTTGATGTTCGAGGTGGAGATGGTCGATGTATCGATAGGGGTCTTGGTGTTCGAGGTGATGACGGTCGATATATCGCTAGTGGTCTTGGTGTTCGAGGTGATGACGGTCGATATATCGCTAGTGGTCTTGATGTTCGAGGTGATGACGGTCGATATATCGCCAGTGGTGCTCAAGGTGGTGTCTGAGGTCACGGACGTGCTCGTCGTCGAGGAGGTTGAAGTCGACGCCCTATCCCATGTGAGCACGCGGGACAGCGAGACTAGTGCGCACTTACGTTGAGAAGTGACTCGGAGGAAAGAAAGGGGAGAAGAGGGGCAGAATGCAGGGCGAGAGCAGAGTGCCGCAGGACATGGCGGCGAGAGGAGCGCAGGGCAAGTGCTTCAAGAGCGTTGTTTGGAGGAGCCAGAGAACGACGGCGATAAAGAGTTTGAAAGTCGACACCAAGTACGATGCGGGCAGTGTGAGCATGTTCATCCAGGTGCGGCACATGCGAAAGTTGGATTTGGCGGCTGGATGGAAGATGAGCCATGGCGACGAACAAGCCCATACTGTGAGATGCTCCCAGCATCTGCGAAGCTGGTGAGCGGCATCTATGTGTTCTGTGGACCTTTCAGGGTTTACAACCGGCGGTATAACTGAAAGAGGGGAGACATCCAGTGCCGGGCACGCGACGGCCAACCTGCAGTTACACATACGCCGGGAAGCGGGGTCCGTCGCTGCGTGGTCCACGATGAAGACCTCGGACTGTAGAGGTATCAGTCGATGGAGGCATCAGTCCATCCAACAGAACGCGAGATGCGAACTGTGAACTCATACACATCCGCATCTCTGCCACTGGCCATCGGCGGACCAGATACCCCGAGCAGCTGCACATGTACATGTGCATGGCTCTGATTCCGATGTCAGCCATGATACGAATACACTTGACAGACGCTGCTGTTGTCTCACCTCCGCTGAGCCTGCTCACGAGACACATGCACGGCCTGGCAGAGGCAAGACAACAACTTCCACCTCAGCCACCGGGCTGTCCTAAAAGCACAACCACGTGCGGACGCGATGCATGTCGACGGCCGGCTTGCCTCCAGACAGAGAGAAGTAAAATGAAGACGGGCCTGAAGGAGGCGACAGCTCGTCTCCAGAGTGGAGAGCTGTGATTTGACAATCAGGAGCCGGTCGGATCTGCTCTCTGGCTGATACGCACGACCAAGCTCCTGTCCGTCTTGCTCTCGCCACTTGTTCCGTATACAGGGATCTCCGTTCGCCCGCATCCCCGCGACGGGTATTTTCAGGAAGCGGACATTCGGCGAGAGTGTCGACCAGACCAGAACGAACACAAGCGCAGACGGCGCGATGGGCCGAGCACGAATTCTGAAGCTATCGTCCATGTAGAGTACAACATTGAATATTGCCCGACGAAGCATGCGTGACATGGGAGGAGAGATCGGAGCGATAGTCTTAGATGAGGGCCTTCGGCCGAGCCCAACGCGGGAGAGAGAATCGATATTCGAGGACGGGCGGTCGATCAGGTGCTAGTGGGGAGCGTTCACGTTCAGAGCTTGAGCGTGTCCACGAAATCTCGCTTCCACAGGCGGTGACTGAGATGCGAGATACGGACGTGCGTCGAGTCTGATGATCAGGGTCCGGGCTCTATGCGTGCATGACAGCGGGCAGCGCGACGAATTGAAGGGTCCTTGGTCACAGTCAGGACGCTCCCCCACCGCCGCCGCCAGTATACGGGGCGTCGACTTTGTTCTCGATCTGCAGCATCGAGCAGAAGGCCGCCGTCTGCGGGTTCGGATGGTAGGTTGCTACAACGCGCCAATGATCAGCATAATCACCAATATTGCGAGAGGGACGGAAGCAGGGCACGTACGTTGCATCCTCGTCTTTTCCTCCTCCCTACTCGGGCCGGGGGCGGTCATGACGAACTGCTGCACGTCCTCGACGCGCGCCACCCCGCCGTCCTTCCCGTCGAGGACGTGCGTTTTTACCCACTCGAGCTCGCGTGCGACGGCCGCGCGGGCGGCGGTTTCTTCGGGGTAGGGCGACTGGGTGCGGGCGAGGGACATGTGCTGATTAAAGGCGCGGGTGATCGCGAGCCACTCGGGGTCGAAGGCGAGCGTTGGGGGAGATGTGGACGAGAAGGAGGATGGGGGTTCGACGTCGATGACCTAGTGCAGTGACGGATGTAAGGTAGCTTCACGGTTAGGCTGGACGGGTGTATGCGTACCTCGAGGAATTGTCTTCGGGGAAGACACTTGTCAAGCGCGAGGAACTTCGTCTCGGTGGGTGGGGGAGGAGGCGGAGGGGGCGCCTCGACCTCGTCTTCCTCCTCGTCCAGCGTGATCTCGTCCGGATTGACCCTCTGCGCGGTGTTGTTCTCCGCCTTGTCTGCCGGCGCACTCGCGGCCGTCTCCGCATCCTCCTCCTCCTCATCGATACTTATCTCATCCGGGTTGGTCTTCTCCGCACTCACACTCGCACTTTCCGAGCTCCCAGCGCCCGCCTGATGCACGACCGCCGCCTCGAACCGACAATGCAGATGCGCCGAAAACCACCACTCGGGCCTGAGCGTGCGCAGGAGGCCCATCATGGGCGGGGAGCCGAGCGCGCCCTTGTTGATGTCGTCGCGGAAGTACGGCTTGCGCCGGAGGAGGCCGCGCAAGTCGCCGTGGTGCTCGATGCCCTGCGGCCAGTCGTGCGAGAGGAAGACGGTCGGGGAGGAGAGCTACGCGAGGTGTTAGCGAGGACAAACGGAGGGAGGAGGTTTGGAGGCGAGGGATTGGGACGTACGAGGGAGAGGCGGATGATATTGTATTGGCGGATGTGGTAGATGCTGCGCATCGTGCCGTGGTTGTACGGGATGCGCTCGTAGTGGCCTGAGTGCGGTGAGTACACGGGCCTGTGCAGCGGGAACATACTGACCTAGGCGGAAGTCTCCTGGCTTGAAGATGCCCGACGCGCCTGCTATGCGCACGCCGTTGACCTGGACGCACCCCGCGTGTCCGAGGAAGTAGATGTTCGGCGCGAGCCAGCCGCCGTGGTACCTACGAGCTGCAGTTGAACCATCAGTCTGGCAAGTCAACACATAGGACTCACAGTTCCCAGAAGTAGTTCGATGCCTCATGGTTCCCTCCAATGACCACCGTCAGGATCGGCGCCCTCGCCTCGCCCGTGTAGTACCTGCAGCGCACCCCGCCGTCAGCCATCGGATATCCGCACGGAGGCGCGCGAGGCCCACCTACTTGGCGAAGCCGCCGAGCTGCTTGTACTTGTCCGGGACGGCCATGCACTGGAGGTCGCGGTGATTGCGGACGGCCTGGAAGTCGCCGCAGATGAGGAGGAGGTCGACGGAGTAGCCGTGCTGCTTCTCGAGCGCGGCGATCTGCGCGTATATGGCGTCGAGCTCGCCGTGGCAGCAGCCTTCGATGGCGATCTGCGGGTGCGCGGGTGTGTCAGGCTTTGAGGCGGTCGGATGAGGGGCAGGCGGAGGGCGGCGTACCTTCATGCTGCGCGTTCTCCCCAGCCTTCGTTGCGTGCCTAGAGTTCTTCTCTGCGCGTGTCGCGCTAAGGTGTAGAGTCGCAGTATATTGGAGGCCGCGATGTGTCGAATGCCGTCGAGATGAAGGAGAAGAGACAAGCTTCAAGCTTCAAGATGGACGATGGACGTCGAGACGCGAACTCGAGAAGCGCCCATGCATGCAGCCCGATCTATAGGCGCTTCGCAGCTTGACTTCACTCTCTTCCGCCTGAAATTTGTCCCTCCCCTCTCCTCTCCGTCTACCATGTTGCGGACGGTGTGAGTGCATTTCTGTGGTCTGCATCACTTACTCTGACATATGATGCACCAGCAAACCCAAAAATGCGCGGTCAAAGCGCGTACTTCAAGCTCGCGAGCCGAAGGAGATCGAGGACCCCAGGACGGCCATCTTCGTGAAGGGCACACACGCGGGAGAGAGAGTGAACGCAGTTATGAAGGAATTGGTGCGTTATCTATCTCTTGCGGTCTTTCTTATCCGCTAATACACCACCACACGCAGATGGCACTGAAAAGGCCGCACGCAATCTCCTTCTCGAAGAAGAACGCCGTGCGCCCGTTCGAGGACGCCTCCTCGCTCGAGTTCTGGTCGCAGAAGAACGACGCCGGCATGTTCGTGGTGGGCCAGAGCACGAAGAAGCGGCCGCATGGGATGACGTTCGTGCGCATGTTCGACTATAAGGTGCTGGACATGTGCGAGGTCGGGGTGGACGACTGGAAGAGCATGGCTGAGTTCAAGGTACGTTCTCTCTTTTGAGTCTGCGTCTTCCTCCCTCGCGCCCACGGGCAGCGCAAAGTCGGCTGCCGTCTGCCAATCCCAGATGGTACTGTTCGCCGCTTCCTCCTGGCTCTCCTCGGTAGCCATACTTTTCCATGCCGTCCCTCGTCCGTCCGTACCGGTCCTGCTGCGAGGTGCGAAGCACCTCTGCGTATGCAGCACGCTGTGATGGCGACACATGTGCTACGAAGGTTGGACGAGAAAGGGCCGTGTCCGGCGTGTGCCGCTTCTTGCCCTCGCCAAAGACCGTGAAGGTTGTCTGCGTGGGGCGGACGGCAGACTCTGAAGGGGCGAGATGTCGCGGACGAATATGCTTCGATTCTGTTGTCTCTCTCATTACAGCGCATCCCGTGAACTCGCGCTGACGATTCACCCGCAGACACCGAAGGCGACACCGGGACACAAGCCGATGCTGCACTTTGCGTCGGAGCTGTTCGAGTCGCACCCGCGATTCGTGCAGCTCAAGTCGATGCTCATGGACTTTTTCAACGGCGAAGAGATCGACGCGATACACTTGGCTGGGCTCGAGCATATCATCAGCATATCGCTGGGACCTACGCCGCCTACAATGAACGCGGCGACGACGACGCTCGAAGCATCGACCTCGACCGCGGAAGACCCCTCCACCCTCCCAAAAGTACACATCCGGGCGTACACGATCCGGCTGCTCAAGTCGGGCACCCGCGTCCCGCGCGTCGAGCTGACGCCGATGGGGCCGTCACTGGACCTGTCGCTGCGGCGGCACACGGCGGCGGACGCGGAGCTGTGGAAGCAGGCGATGCGGCGGCCGAAGCTGCGGAAGCAGGACGTGGAGAAGGGGCTGGGGAAGAAGCGCAAGAACCTGGAGGTGGACGAGATGGGCGACCTGCGCGGCAGGATACACGTCGGGAAGCAGGACCTGGGGAAGCTGCAGACGCGGAAGATGAAGGGGCTGAAGGCGGGGCGGGACGATATGCTCGTCGACACCGAGCACGACGACCCCATGCTTGTCGACGACGAGGGCGGCGACGACGATGGAGAGGGCGGCGAGCGGAGGCGGAAACGGGCGAGGGCAGCGTAGAGGTCACTGGATGTAGTTGCTTACATAATACATGGGATGGGAGAGACAGCCATTGCCAAACGCGGGCTCTGTTCCGACGACGTTCTCCCCCGCAAAGTCGATCGCCGCGTCCCCGCTCTCGACGCCCGACGCCTCCTCCCCGTCGGTCTCTGGCCTATCTCCAACCAAGTCTCTCGAGAGCACTTGCCCTACGCTCCTTTCCCGCCATGTCCTCCATCAGTCCGTCCTCTCCCGCGTTTGTCCTCCCAGTGCTGTCTGACCTGCTCCCCAGCCTTCACCCCCGTTGTCCCCCGGCTGACCCGACGACCACGTAAGTGCGCTCTGCTCTCGCTCGTCCGCGTGCTCATCCCGCGCAGGACGACGTCCACGACGTCCTCCGACCCGCCTACCTCGACGTCCTCGACGTCCGACACCTCCACCACCACCTCGACTACCGACACCTCCACCACGACCACGACCGACACCTCGACCACGTCCTCGGACACCTCTTCGAGCACCGTCGTCTCCTCGTCGACCACCAGCAGCAGCTCGGACACCTCGACCTCTACGACCTCTTCCACTTCTTCCTCGACTAGTACTTCGACTACTAGTTCCTCGTCCTCGATTCCGACGAGCCTCCCCCGACGACGAGCGAGAGGGCGTTCACTACTACGGACGCGGATGGGAATGTCGCTACCTCGACGTCGTTTGTTATCATCACGCCCACGATCAGCGGCACCAGCTCGACGGACAGCACCAAGGGCACCTCCAAGGGGTGAGTTTCATCATCCTGTGTCTTGTCTTCCCCTTCTTCCTCCTTCACGCGCGCAACATTGGCGCATCGTGCTCTCGATCCTCCCAGTCATCTCCGTTACCTCCGTCCGGACCCTTTTGCGCGATCGCACGCCTCCGTCCTGACGGCTAGCAGCGGTCAGCGAAGTTCGCATCTCCGAGCATATGCTGGACTGTCCCTGCAGCCAGCCTTCACGCTGCTTCTACTCTCCGTCTACATGTTGCTCGAGCAGAGTTTTGCGGCGCTTTATCACACCCCTATCTCGTCAATTTTTCTCCTTTAGCCTTTGGCGTGGGTGGCGTTCCTTCATGGTCGCGCACGCAAAGCACGAGTTTGCAGGAGCGACGCCCTCGATCGTTGGTTGATCGTGTGCTTCATTTCCGTTGACTCCGTGGGACTGCGTGTTGCGACAGCAGTCGTCTCCAGGCCGCGGGCGTGAGCAGACCACGGCAGAGCGAAGCCTGCGTTTGTCGAGCCTTGAAGTTTTCTTCAGCGGTGCTCGTCGTCTGAAACTTTGCGCCACCGAGCGTCGAGTTGCGCCTCTGATGTATCGCGTCAAGCAAGGCTCGACGTATTTCCGCAGCTTTTTAGCCTTTTGCGTTCGCGGCGTCGAACTCGTCTGCGTGGAGAACACGTTGCAGTTTCCGCTCCCCAATCTCATGCTGCGTTGGGAGACGGCCGCCAGGCCGACTAATACGAGACCGCGCGAGATAGGCGTCCTCCACTGGCCGTCCGCCGAGCTCGCTGTCAGCTTCAGCGAGGGGAACACATACCGCGACCCTGCCTTGCGTCGTCGAATGTCTCCGCTATCTCCGCCATGCTCATATCCATATTCACACGCCGCTCACACCTGCCCGCAGCTTCTTCCAAAACACGGGCGCGGTCGCCGGTGTCTTCAGCGCGGTCGGCATCGTCGCGCTCGTGCTCATCGTCGCGCTCGTCACCAACGCCGTCCGCCGGCGCCGCGCCAAGAAGCTCGACCGCGAAATCGCCGAGGCCGCGGCGGAGGCGGCGTACGCGCAGCCCGCGTTCACCGACGACGACTACTTCCCGCCGGACGACCGTTTGGGCAACGGCGGCAGCAGCAACGGGGGCGACCTCCGCTCGATGACCACCACCGGCTACTCAGACACGACGCACGGTACGTTCGCCCAGCAGCCCATGGGCCACGGCGAGAGCTACAACATGGCCGAGCTGAACCCGTACGAGTACGGCGCGGCGGGTGTAGGGGCTGCGGGCGCGGCGGGCGTCGGCGCGATGGGTCTCAACAGGGCTCGCAGCCAGACGCAGCCGTACAACGCGTTCGCTGGTCCCGCGCCTGACATGCCTAACCCGTACGACCCCAACAACGTGTATAACCAGCAGCAAGACCCGCGCTACCGCTCACCCGGCCCCGGCAACGAGATGGATCTGCTCAGTGCTGCTGGCCTCGGAGGCGGCGCTGCTGCAGGCTATGGAGCCGCGCACCAGGGATACGGCCCAGGTCCGAACCAGCCTGGCGCGAACCTCGGGCGCAACCCGAGCCTCGGGCCTTCGCAGGCGACGTCGGCGTCCGAATACAGCTCGTACGCACAGCACCCGCAGGCCGGCTACCAGCATGACTACAGCTCGTACCCCGCGCAGCCTGCTCCGGGGGCGTACGGCAACCCGTTCCAGCAGGGCCCCCACAGGGCTACCAGGGTCAGCCGCCGCAAGCTCCGTCGCGGCCGCTGTCGATGGGCGACCCGTATGGCGGGTACGTCGAGCAGCCGCAGGAGGCTGCTCCCGGGTACACGAGCCCGACGCCGCCTGCTGCTGGGGCGAGGGCGCCGTCGCCGGGCCCGGAGCGGCTGCTGGGCGGGAACTTCGCGTCCCCGCCTGCGAGCTCGGAAGGACATGAGCACGACTACCAGGACGAGGATGACTATGCGTACGAGCCCAAGCGGGTTCTCAAGGTGCGTGCACGCGTTCGTGCGGCTGTAAGGTAGGAGGGCTGACGGGCTGGTTTTGTGCAGGTTGCGAACGAGTGAACTTGATGCTGAATCCGTACTCTCCACTTTCTTGGCTTCGTTCGCTCTACCTGTTTCTGTCTCTCCCTGGATGATGTCCGGCGTGCTGCTGCCCCTGCTAATTGCGGCGGCCGGTTCTGCCGCCTCCCTACGTCTGTGTGCTATGTCACCGTCCGTAGCTGTCGCGTCGTGCATCGTCCGTCCTGTCGTTGACCCGTCCGTGCTCCCGCTCCTGCCCTTCGATGTCCGTGTTCTGTCGTCTTTACTGCTATTTATGCCACCTTTTCGTTCGTCCGCCCCTTCATGACTCCCATCTGCCGCCTCCCGCCGCCCATCTTCTCGTGTCTCTCACCCCTCGCCTCTCATCACCCATCACCCATCTCTTATCGCATCTGCCCGCTGACATCCTAGGACGCCGACCGCGGTGTGACTCTTAGCACCCGGTTCTCTTACACGGCGGGCTGCGGACGCTCAGACGTCCGGTTACTCGTCATGGTCCGCGGGCGATACTCTATCCTCCCATTCACTTGCAGGCCGCGACGCCGCGTGCCCCCTACCTCCTACCGCATCCCCTCCCGCCTCCTCTGCGCCTGTACCCCCTCCGCAGAGGAGCACCGATCGTCGTTGTATCGGGCGGGGTCCGGGGATCTGCTGCATACTGTATGCAGGTAGGGGCGCCGCGTGCGTGTGCGGCCGGGACTTTGCTGCTTCGCGTGTTGTTGCTGCTGAATTCGTGAACGTTGTTTGACGTCTGATTCCTGAGCTCTTGAAAGTTACGCTTACGCTGTAGCCTCTTGGTACGCGCTCTTGTGTGTGCAGCGTGTGTATGTAGCGTGTGTCTGCGTACGTACGTGATGCAAGTTTTCGTTCACTCTCGAATGCCCGAGCTTGAGGTTCGTCAATACGTGACACCAGCAAACGATTGATCATCAACGACGCCAAAGATGTGTGCGCAACTTCGCTGGGCCTCTGCTCCCGGGCGCTCTGAAGTTTGCTGGCTGGCGCTTCGGAAGCTCTCACGGTGCACCTGTCTTGTAACCACTTACATGCGACTTGTCAAGACTGCTGTACCGCGGATGCCTTGCAAGGTATCGCTCTGACATGGCACCCCTGTTTCTTGGCCTTTTACTGACAGCCAAGTTTGTTGGCACCGCGGTCCGCAGGTTCCTCTCCGGCCTTTCACCGACATAGCGAAGCGAGTGTGTGGAACCTCGCTGCTTCCAACATCCTGGCCCTGCGGCGATTCTCGCCCAAGAGCCTTTGGAGGCGCGATGCCGATGCCGATGTTCCGTACCGAGCTTGCTCGCGCTGGAAGTCTTCGGCGCACATACGCCTCTTCCACACGTAAGGCAATGGCGGATGTTGAAGCCAACGAAGTATCGAACAACTGGCATGACAGGCCCGCGCCCGTGTTTTCCATCCGGACCTTGCAACCCAGTAAACTCACTACGGAAGACCGCCTCACGATCAACTTGGCCGAAAGCACCTCCGTCCGAGTCGCGGCATTCAGCCCCCACGGCGAATCGGCCAACAGCGACCCTCCGTATTCTAAGCTGTACGTCTCTCAGCTGCAGATGCGGCGCGTTGAGCATGGCTGGCTCTACTACCACCAACCTTCGAACGGCCCGCCCCTCGCTGGGGAGGTGCGCTTCCGCATCACCTCATCGAAGGACCCCGCCAACTTTGGGCTTGGGTTCGACGCCGTGACCGAGAGCGGGATCCCGTGGTGCATTCCTCTTCCTGCGATCGCCATGAGCGAATCGTATGCCGTCTTGAGACACCTCCTCACGGCCGTAGACAGGACGGTCTCTGAAGACCTGATGCAGGAGGCGTCCAAGCTCGAGCGCATACCCAAGCGATGCGTGCACGGGATTGGCCAACCCTTCGAATTGTCCATGCAAGCCGGCTCCCCCATGATCACGTTGGCAGGCAAGAATGGCCTTGCGGTGGCCAAGCTGCGAAACATAGCGGTGGCGGGTACCGAGACCATACCTGCGCCTGAGCGTGACAAAGGTACGAGGCATCACAAGCACATGCCGTTCCTAGGTACGTCGGGCCTACCGAGGTGCGATCCCGTCTGCAGGCTGACATTGTACATGCAGGGACAGCTGTGTGCGCCTTCGAGCGCTCTTTTCTTACGGGTTACCGCGGACAGCGCGTCGTCGTCGTGCGCATGTTGCGCTCCGTCAAGTCGGACCCCGTGCGGCTCGACCCGAGCTACGTTGGACCAAAGTTCTCGAGACAGCTCATGCCCTGCAACGGGAAGCTGTTGATGACCGTGTATCGTGGCAAAGTGACGCCCTGGGCGGGTGATGTGGACCAAGAGGCTCCAGAGGGGCACCGCAATTGGGCTGCGTCACTCAGTATATTGTTTGACAACGCTGCTGAGTATGGCTTGCCAAGAGAGCACATACGCGCTCCCACTGACAGGTCACCCGGTGTTTGATGTAATGTATGCCACTCAGCTCGCAATTCGCAACATGTTTCATAGCGCGACGGGCCTGTTCGATGCTCCCGACCATCCTAGCAGCCCTCTTTTGCGCGCACATTGACATCTCCTCTCCATCGTCCTCGTCCTCCGGCCCATGTACACCCGCCGCAGCACCCGCAAGCACGGTTTCCGCTACGTCAGTTCGCCCTCTACCTAACGAGCCGTACGGCGCCACTGGCTTCCTCTCCGCCCTGATTCCAGCAGTCCACGCCCTCACGAGCATGGGGGCAGATCGGGCTCGGCCACAATGGGCTACGACACACATGTACGACTCGAGTGCATCGACCTCGAGCTTGAGGGTGAGCCGCAACGCGCGCGACACGTGTGTCTCCCGAGACGCACTTGCGGACGCAGACGCGCGGCGTGCAGGCTCCGGCGAGCCCCGGACTGAGAGAGGGCGGGGGCGAGAGGACACCAACGACGGTGCGGCCGCTGATGAGCATCGTCAACCACCTGAACGAAGCGGAAGGGCGCGGGCTGGCGTGAGGGAGACACGGATTCAGACTCCTCGTACACTCAGGACCTCCTGCCGCGGCATCTTGCATGGATGGTGATGTCTCTTGACTAACGTCGTTGTGCGTGTGGATTTACTTGCTTGGTGATGCGCAACGTTTCGCTTGACGTACTATGTATCCTCCTTATGCATCCAGTGACGAACTAAGACCAGCCACACGCGAGCGTGTCATTGACAAGGCCAGTCCAAGTCGCATCCGAGGCTCGGGCTGGAATGGTGCGGCCTTGTGAGCACAGAACAGAGTTGCGCGATCACCTTGTGAGGTACAAAGTAGGCTTGATGCATCCATGGTATGCGGCAGACGGTGACTATACACCATACGGTAGTGTGCGTCAGACTCCGGGACGACGTGGTTAAGCTGTCGGAACCTGCGTATCAATTCCCTTATTGAACTCGTTCCAGGCCCAACTGCCCTGCCCTTGCCAGTACTCCCTGTGCGCCGCGTGAGTCAAGGCCTGCAACGAAGTCAAGAGGCACGCTCACGATGGGAGTGACAGCTCTGAAGTGGACGGAGCCCAAGCTTTGAGCCGGGGATCATGTAAATGCGGCTGATGTTGCTTGCGAGGAACCGGCTTGTCGATGCCCGAGACGATGGTGACGGGCATCTCGACCTGCACATCGTTGCCGGAACCGGGAAAGGGCACCTTGACCTTGAGGTGGTACTGAACTTCTTGTGAGAAAGGAGTGTGCGAGCAACGGAGCGATCATCGATGCGTACCTCCCATGCAAGCCGGTCTCCGACGCTGAACGTTGGCGGGACGTTGAAGACCAGCTTTGACGAGTACTGAGCGCGCTGTACCCACACGCCTCGCTGTTGATTCGAGCTCAAGTGCGACCAGCCCGGCGCGTCGGGCGTCGGAACCCACTCCTTGAATGGAACGTTGACGTCGACGTGTTCGCAAGGCGTGCACGCTGTGACTGACTGAATAATTTCTTCCCTTTTTTGCACGCGAACTGTTGTACGCCGGACAAGCTGGAATGCGAACTGGGAGGCGTCGGCAGGGGCGTAGGAAAGATCTGCGTAGGTCCGGCGTCGGCGGGGCCATCTGTCTGTATCCGGCGGGTGAGCTTGGCGGTGGTAGTCTTGACATCGACCTTGAATCGAACAGGCGTGAACAGAGGGAAGACGGGGACATCTGGGAAGGACAGCTGCCGAACGGTTGTCACAGAAGCTAAGTCTTCCGAATCCGAGTCGGAAGTTGGAAGGCGCACCTCGATCCTGACCGTCGCATAGTCTCCCCACAGTGCTCTCCTGACCTGCTGCGATTTGTGTCCCGTCCTCCACGCGAAGGCATCCGTAACCAGGGACCGCGTCAGAGGCGGACTGACATCATCGCGCGGTACGATCACGATGGGAGTATGTTGCTTATACGGTTTGGTAAAGCGGCCAGCACGGACGGCTACCGTGGTGAGCGAGTAGAGTACACCAGCAATTCCTCCGGGTCCAGTGCGGTCGAGCAAGGACGGCGGGATGTTGTCCGGGAGCTGGAAGCGAAAGAAGAGCCGCAGGCTATCAGAATTCGGAGGAGGGTACTCGGATCCGTTGATCCACAAGAGGCGGCTGAGGTCAAAGAGCGGGATCGTCTCGTGATCCTCGGAGTCGTTGTCCGCGCATACGCTGCCATGATTCTCAGGAAGACGTCTGAATGGGGATGTAATAAACTACACACCATATTGCGCGTCCTCTGAGAGTGACCCATATCTTCTCGAACCGGTCTCCGTTTTCTCGTAGATGCCGGAAGTTGAGCTGTACTTCGCCCTCGAGGTAGCTTCCTGAGCAGTAGGTCGTCGGCGGGATCACGACTTGAATAGACGAGGTCATGGCAGTAGCACGGAAGCGAGAGGATGCCCTACGCGAGCTTTATACCGGTCACGACGGTGCTTGACTAGGGTTACGGTATGCCGTCCTCAGGCTGTGCGTCGATTGTAGCGACCTGCCTTCACGTAATGCATCTGTCAAAATCGCAGCTTGTGGCGAATGCGGTGCCACTGCATGCGAGCGGCCGTACGATCGACGACAAGGCCCGCTACTTGACTGATAAGTTTTCTACTCCGAGGTGCTCCCCTAGTCGACGCGGGGCGACCAACGTTGAGGTAAAGCGCAGCAAGTTTCAAGTCTTTCGACGGGTCCACGGGCAGTCCTAGTCCAGAATGACGAGACAGATGCCTGAAGACGTCGTCGGGCAGATGTCTCGTATGCTCCGAGGATGGTCGTGGAGTGGAAGCAAGTTCGTGGCCTCCGCCCACGCGGGGATACGCGTCTGGTCACGCGTGACACGATGCGTCTCGTTGTCTCCAACGCGTCGTGTAGGCCAGCACTTCGAGATGTGTCGTCTTATGGTATCCATTGTGTGCGAGGCCTGCGGCATACTTCTGCGAAAGACAGAACGTGTGAGCTTCAGCCGAACGTATCACGCCATTGCGGACTATACCTCAAGCCTGCTGTCTGTAAGGCTTCGAAATTCGGGCTGGCCCACTCGGAGACTTGAACTACGTGTCGACAGCAGATGGGACAGATCCCTCAAGCAGCACGAAGATGTGAGCGTACCTCAGCCATATCGTTCTGACGTCGTGTATGCGATGGTCGAATAGGGCGGACAGGTATCGCATGAGCGGAATATTCTTCATGGGCTGCCCGGTTGAGGACATTCCTGAGCTACTGACGCACTATCCGCGGAGATGTAGATGTATACGCGACCGATCACGCGTAGCGAGCTACGACCTGTGCTGTACTGGAGTCGGTCGGAATCAATAGAGGAGTCTTCCTGTGCAAGGCTGTCTCGACTCGTCGAGCACTCTTACGATGATCTGGCAGAGCTCAAGCAGGGGATTTGAGGCACGCGGGCAGACGAACGAACGATACTCTCAGCAGGGCTGTTCGTCTGTCCACCCGGGCAGTGATCCGCAAGAGCTCTATTGCGCCGTTGCGTTGTAGGGAGGTACAAGGGTGCTGAATATGCGACGCGTGCGTACCTCAGACAGCTCGCCTCCCACCATGCGCGCAGGCCGGCCATCAAGGCAACCTTCCCTTCACCCTTGCGCGCAGCGCACCTTCCGAGTACATCACATCACGCCTCGTCCACGATGACTTCGGTCGCCGGTGCAGGCCACCTTGAGCCGCGCGGTTTTTCTTGGTGGGTTCACATCCGTAGTTGTTGGGGCTCGGAACTGTGAGTTGAGTGGAAATAGCTAACGAGCTGGTAGCGGTCGGAAAGTCACCGAGAGGATAACCCTACTCAAGGATTGGGAACTTCTTCTGGTGCACGAGGATATTCATGGATACGGTGGCGAGTTGCTGCTAGCATTCGCAAGTAAGTATGAGAAGGGGCGTCACGCGTTCGAAGCATACCCGCACATACCATGGTGAGGCTACGACGAGAAGCAGAAAGACTTGCAGCTGTCAGAGTGCAACAGCACGAGTAGACCAGGAGCGTACAAGCAGGCAAGTTACGCGATGTTCGTCAAAGCAGCGCCATAGAGGAATTGCGGAACAGATAGCTGAGGATAGATGGTGCGGACCGGGACAGTTGGTGGCAGGAGACAGAGTTGTGACGAGCGCTAGAAATCCGACGCGTCTCTCCTCCTGCCTCGAGGACGAATACATACTGCTGTTTCTGCCAACCGCGCCAGCTTTCCTTCGCTACTCTGTAGTGAGCACCATGATGTAACTCGCCGAGTGTACAACCGTAAAGACCTATTCAAGAGCCGCATTCTCGACGTCATAGCACCTAGCTCAGCGGCCAGCCTCAATCTCTCGAGTCTCGGGTTCCCAACGGGGCATCACGCATCGTGGCGGGCGAGAGTGGAATGGATTACTCGAACGCGAGAGCCATCACCGTTGACAGTTACAGGGGCGGTGTTCGGTATGTCTGACTCTTCTCTCCGCTCGCAGTGGCCACCCCAGCCGCACACGCGGACGGGTGGCATGCTACGCGTAGTTTACTGTACGTCCTCTGGTCCCCGTACCGGTTTTCAATGAGCAATATTGCAAAATCAGGGCGACAAGTAACATGCTAACGGAACGTAATGTTACAGGCCAATTCCTATCCGCTTTCTACATCCTCCGACCCATTCAAACTGTGCGGGTCGGTGTTGCGGCAGCGAGGGGCCGGCTCTGATGCCGTCTAGGGCATCGGAAGTGCACTCGGGTGGGGCGGGGAGATACCATGCGGACACAGCTGCGAGAGACCTTTGGACGCGGTTCGAGTCACCGTGCCTCTTCCACTGCTCAGTGAGTTGCTGGCTTGTGTACGTCCGTGCTGACGATGCGGACCTCGCAGCCGGGAGAGCAACGTCTGGGATGTATAGAACACGCCGGCCTCGGACCTCTGCCTGCCGCGATGGAACTCAGTCGACTCTGAGTCAGGAGCAGGACTTAAGAACTGACCTGTCGACATCTCGAGCTGCGCCTGCGCCCGACCGCGACGGCGTGCGTGGTACTTCGTCTTTGCTTTCCGTACACATGCCACGAAATTGCGCGGACCGTGACGTTCGGGCTCTTCGAGTCGTAAGTGCGTCTGATGCCGGGCACATGCTGCCTTGTCTCCTGCGGGACATGGTGTCGGTGTTCGGAACTCCCTGCTCGGGCGCGTAGGAGGCAAGTCGCGCTGACTGCTTGTGATATGTAGGACTCTCAGGCTCTACATGACGGCAGATCGCGGTCGGGCAGAGATTGAACACGTACCTCTTGCGTACCTCGCAGATGGCAGATCGGTCCTTGCGCAACGGAACGTAGTCCGGATGGCCGAGGTCGAAGAGCTAAGAGTGACGACGGGGTTCCGTATCGGCCTGACCTCGCAGAGGAGCCAGAACATATGTGTGGGCGACGTTGCGGGTGGAAGGACTTAGATGTGCATGCGACTTAGATGTGCATGCGAACGGTGGGTCCGCTTGAGCGACATTTCGGTGAGTTTTACTCCTTCCAGCTCAGGTACGATCGTTCTTCGCTTCGTGCGGCTGTATACTTAGTACTGTCGTCAGCCCTCAAGAGAGTCCTCTTGATATCCTCGGCGAGATGAAGTATGAGCTCACCGACTGCAACAAAAGTGAGAATCACACGATCAACATGACAGTCGACGCCCCGCAAACGGTGACTCGAAACCATCAGAGGCCTCTCGATTGACTCTCTCTTTCCTGCATGGACTGCGAATATTCTGTGTCGCAGAGAAGACGACCTATTCGGCCGCTCAAGTTCAAAATATCATCGACTGAAGCGGCGGATTTCTCTGGGAGCCGTGCCGCCGGGCGGACGTCGTACCCGCCATGCGACACGCCTGGCCGACATACACGGCGCTCGTATCGAACATCCCAGAGGAGTTCTGCGCTGGTGTCTCGCGTCTTGCCGCATGTATGATCGCCCTTTACTCAGTCGCTCTTTGTCGTGTTCTCTGCTCTGAGATGCATCAGTGACTGAAGTGGACTCTTTGCAGCGAGAGGGCGAGGTCGGAGGATGCGGGACCTTGGACACTTACATGGATACTTTGCCACTGCCTTCGACCGCCGCTCCTGCGCGGACCCCATGCTTTCACTGCCGTACCACCTGCTCCGGGAGCTACGGCACGGGTTCGAACAGACTCGGGCGCAGCTTGCCCACGGTGAGCCCCGCCTGCCATTTCGTATAGCGTGAGCTTACTCTCCTGGCTCCCACAATTGGGGACTCACCGTACAGACCGCCTCGGGCAACCCATCCGATTGCTGAGTGTGTTCAAGGTGCTCAGAATTCCCCGAACACCTCGGCCAGCATGGGGGATCTTCGCTTGAAGTCTCTCTGTCAAGACTTCCACTCACACGAGGGTCGCGGCCATGTAGACACCGCCGATGCATGCAGGGAGAGCTCTCTGAAGAAGTCAGTTGCAACAACGCGACGAGGACACGTCCGGTAGTGCGCACACTCATCTTTCGCCAACCGTCATCTTGAAGTACGAGAGTCGCTATGCCGAAGGAGGTCGCTTTTGAGAGCGAGACACCGCTACCTCGCGCGCAACTCTTCCGCGCGTGGTGGGACGGCTTGAGAACGTCCTTAACCTTAGAACGGGGATGGCGGATAATGATGGGATATTGGCGAGAACGTACGTGTCCAGGCGGATAGCTGAGATGAGCTGTTCGATGCTCCTCTGATGGGACGCGCGGTTGCCGGAAGCAAGCAAGGGGCTGTAGGAGTGCGTAAGTGGCTCGAGGACGATGAAGACTCTAGCGTACCTCGGGGACACTTAGAGCACGCTTTAGCTTGCACATGTGCAGGCTGACCTTCGGGAAGAGCGGAGAGATATGAAGGGCCCGGGCCCGAAAGACCGATGCACGAAAAGAGATGAACAGCTCGTCCCGGTGGTACAGGAAAGATCGAGACATGCATTATGCGTGCCAAGTGCAAGCTCACAGAATAGACGACAAATTCGAGACAGTGGTGGAGTAGGACGTAGACCGGTGTAGAATGCAACATGTACCTTTGACATTACAGAAATGAAGAGTGCGCTCACCTGAATGAACGTGCAGAGATCCTCTGACTGCTCTTTACACTTCCCGATGCCTCCTTTGCCTGCAAACCGGTCCACCTCTGCAATTCACTTGCGTCCATCGTCATGGTGCCTGAGCTGCAATTTGGTCGGGGGTGGTGGAGAACTAGAGTCGAGCGCGAGGAGGAAATCAAGGACCGCGACGAGCGCAGCGGCGACAACGACGTCAGGACCGCGTTGGGTTAGGGTCCCGAGCTCTGTCTCCGCGTGCTGCTCGGACTTGCGACTTGCGTTCGTCTGCGAACCAGCACGCGCCGCTCTCTGCTCAAGAAAGCGGAGATGGACATCAAAAACGACATCCCGGACCTCTTGAGCCATGTGCGACTTGCGCTGAATGCCCGCCAGGAAGACATGAGGTACGGCATATGGCTTTGTCTCTTACTGTTCTCAATCTCATACTCATGGCTCGAACTCAGCCTCCCTGCCGTCAGTAACATCAAGTATTCTTAGCGCACCTTATCGGGTGTCTGAATTGCTATGACAGTTGCACAGATCTCTGACCAGCATCTATGACCTCAAAGGCACCGTGTGCGAGCAAATCAACTCGAGGGCGCGGGTCAACAGGCTGCCGAATGAACTCCTCATGGAAGTTTTCAAACACGCGCTGCACGAAGCCGATCCGACGATATGTCTGAACGTCAGCGAGAGCGCAAGGGTAGAAACACGACCACTCCTATGGCTCACGCACGTCTGTCGCCGGTGGCGCAGCATCGCGCTGGCGCATCCGCTACTCTGGCGGAGAATCGACACCCACAACGCGGCGCAACTGCACGAGTTTGCCCTACACCGCTCCTACCCCGGGCCGGTTTCTCTCTTCGTCAATGTACACTTGCCAAACGTCTCCGAGTCAGACGACCGAACAACCCTGCACTTCGTCCTCCTCTGCACTCACCGGCTTCGACGACTCGATGCTGCCTACGGTCTCAAATACTACAACGCGTACCTCCACTTCCGACTTCTCAATCTACCGTGTCCTAACCTCGAATGTCTGACGGTGACGAACTACCTGCCCACCGTGGTGCTCGAAGGCGGGGTCACCCCAATTGTCGTCTCACGCAGATCGCTCTTCCAAGGGGGCCTCTCACGCCTCCGAGCCCTCGCGATCTCTCCCATTGCAGATTGGCTCCCCGCCAACCCTTTACCGGCGCTCACCCACCTCTTCTTATTTTTCCGCTGGAGAAACGACCTCCGGATGTCGCATATCCTCTCGTTCCTCGCTGGCTCACCCTTGCTCGAGATGGTCCACTTGTCCCAGTTCGCTCTGCTCCCCGAAGTGCAGCCGAACGAGCACATCCCTCTCCCGCACCTTAAGCACATCCTGTTCTCAAAGAAGTCACTCCTGCCCTCCGCTCTCGCGCTGCTCCGCCGACTCGTCATCCCCTCAAGCGCACGCACATACGTCGGCTGCTTCAATGTCCACAGCCAGACCGATGGCTCAATCCTACCTGTCCTCCCATCAACATCGGGCGCGGACCACCTCACCATCGTCTCCAAGGACACCTCCTTGCAGCTCGTCGCCTCTGGCCGTGCCTCCAACTCCAGCTTCTGGCTGTCCGCGCATGAATCAGCAAATTCACACGGAGACGTCTTCGCGACCTGGTTCACCCACCTCCCCGCCATGTTCCCCCTCTCTAGCCTCACCTCCCTCCAGCTGCGGCTCGACGTCGGCCACCCCGGATCCACCGTCTCCCGGATCCTGCGCTCGATGCCCCGCCTCACGACGCTCGAGATCATGTTCTGTCTCTTTTTTGGGGGCAAAGCGGAATCCAGTGGCGCGGAGAACTCGCTCGCCTCCGTCTGCCACACCCTCTGCCTGAACGTCACGGACACGGACACAGACCCGCCCCCTGAGCCCCAACTGTGTCCCGCACTGCACATGGTGACGATCGTGCTCGAGAGCAACAGCAGCACGCCCCTCTCGGACTACACCCGCTGGCTCACCCTCATCCGCACCATGGTGCATGCGCGCGCGCGCATGGGCCGGCCCCTCCGCCAGCTCGCTGTGAAGCCTATGCACGATGCTGCGGGAGCCGGCGCGAGGCAAGACGTGATCGACGCGGTGCACGAGGCGTACGCGTCGCTGGCTGCAGCGCCGGGCGTCGAGGAATTTGTGCTGCACAGGCCGAGCGAGGAGCCAATTGCGTTTGCGGAGCAGGGCATGTTGGACTGGGGCGAGGTCGAGCGGTATTGGACGGTCGCAGAGGAGGATCGGCCGAGGTTCCATTATCCATAGGAGGACTATTGAGTTGTTCGCCCACCACTCGACGCCTTCAAGTCTGCGTGCGAGTGTGGAGGACGGTCCAGGGCCGCATAGTGTACATGCATGTGCGTCTGGTAGCTCGACGCAGTACGTCCTTGCGCATGTCTCGGAAGACCCTGTGCGCACTCACGAGACGAAATTCAGCGGCGTCGGAAGGCGAGCACCGAGAGGATGCTCTGCTCTTCGAGCGCTGCGGCCGGCGGTGCGTAGCCTCGTGTTCGGGGTTAGCGGAGACGCTGGGACAAGATCTCCCGGGACGATCGACTGCCTCAGGGCACTGTACGGGTATAGTTGACACTTTACGGATACAGAGGATGGTGAGGGGTGGAGGACACACTGCGTAAATGGGAGAATATGATCATTAGGAAATAGCCTGTTCGACATCTAAAATGCGACGATCATACATACCTTGCGATCCAAGATCGGATACCGCGTCGACCACGTACTTGCGTCATGTTTCCTTGCGGCTGAACAATTCGTTCGACGGTGAGTCCTCCGGGGTGCTCGACCACACTCGACACCAGGTAGATGGCGCGGGAGATCTTGGTGACCACCGGTAGATCGTAGGCCGACTATAGACCGAGGCTTCGAGAGACTCTGGGCGACGTGTTCTCGAACAGGCTGTGCGATTTAGCCTTGACCGATCCTAAGCAACATCTATTTCCAGATTTAGCCACAATCCTTTTTTTTTGTTTTTTTTTTACGGTGCAAGCCTGGGGCAGGGCGCGTTCGCGTCCCCATCCAGGTTGTGGCTCGGTTCTTCGCATAAGGTCACCGTGTCGGAGGAAATGCAATTACGCACGCAGCAACGGTGGCTACAGTGTGGGGCTCCTATCCGACACCAGTATCACTGGCCGGTAGTATACCCACTAAAACCCCCCTCTCTAGATCAAGCTTAAGTTTCGACAGGCCAGCGGCGCCGTTGCACTGCTCCCACGTACTGCTCACAATGTCAATCATCGACTTCCTGGAGCTCGTCTTGACACGCGTGAGCAGCCAATCTACATTCATACGTTTACTGATACAGGTGAGCCAGGCTCTAGCCACCGCCTTGGGTGATCTCCATCGTTCGGGGTCGTTCTCGAGCTGAATGACGCGCTCACAGCGCAGCGTCCATATCAGGTACTGTACCATTTCAAACAGTTCGGCACTGCCTGTGACCTGTGACAGGGTCAAACCGGTTCGCCAATTCGGCACTACAGGCTTCTGCCCGTGACAGAGGCCCGAAATTCGGCACAATTTGGGCGCGTGACAGCGCGCCGCTCCCGCGGACCGGTAAGCACCCGAGATGCAATTTCGACAATCCTGCCGGTGACGCGTGACAGACGCCGAAATTTCGACAATTTCAGGCCTCTGTGATGCGTGACGTGCCGAATAGATTGAAATGGTACAGTACGCCGACTCGGTCAGCACGATTCGGTAGAGTCTGTTTGCGCCTGCCGAGGGATTCGCCGGAAGGTTCTCGTTCAGGCTCGAGGCTGGTGCCCCCAGGATAAGCCCGTAGCTCACTTCTGGCAGTTTCAGGCCCGCTCGCTCGAGCATCGTCCAAGCGAGTCGCCAGATGATTCGCTGTCCAGGAGCATCGCATTCTGTTAGGATGTGCTCCATGGATTCCTCCACGCCGCAGGCACCACAGATGGCACGGTGCTCGCATTGCGGTATGTTGCGCCAGTATTGTCCAACCCTGTACGCGTCGTGTACTGACTTCCATAGGAAGATCCGGATCTTCCGTCCTAGGTCTTTCGATCGGAAAGCTCGCCACAGTCGGTTCTCCGAGATAGGGCAGTGCAGGTCCTCAGATACAGCTGCCACCACACAGAGAGCGTTCCTCTCAGAAGTCATGCGATGTCCCTTGCCTTTAAGCTGAAGTATCCATCGATAGGCCTTAGCTTGCGTGAGCGCAGCCAGTCTCGCGCCCATGGGCAGGAACTTACGCAGGCTCGGGGGCAGAGCTTCGACTCCGACGACGTCTGGCATGCCGGCGCCCCGTTTCGCGAGCGCGTCAGCTCCTTCGTTGCCGGGCACACCATCATGGCCTTTCACCCAGCGCAGGGTAGTCGGCGCAGTGCGGGATCTCAGCCACGCAACAGCTTCCTGAAAAAGAGCTGCGTTCGCCACTCCCAGCCAGCCGCAGTCCTCCCACTGCGGTAGATTCACGGTGAGTCCGTCCAGTGTGTATTTAGAGTCAGTTACAATGTGCAGCGGGGTGTACTTCGGAACCGCTCCTGCTGCCAGGGTTACGGCATAGACCTCTGCTGCTTGATTGGACTGCGTCTCGCCAGGCACTCTGGCTGCGATGTTGTGCTGATGGTCCGGCCCAAACCAGACACCGCTCCCGGCCACCGCATCGGGCATCCCGTTGTCTGTGCATGAGCCATCCGTGTACGCCTCGACGTCCGTATCAGAAAGGCCGAATCGTCTGGGTCCCCGTCTGGTGGGCTCAGTTCGCTCATCCGCTTCACTCCCGAAGATCCGGAAGGCAGCCGTCAACGGTGCGGTCTCGGTGATGGATGGGTCAAAGGTGAGTCGTTCGTCGGTGTTTCTCGCCGCGGCATTGCGGTCTTTCCGTCGCCTCGTCAGGGACAGTCCATCGGTGGGCCGATTGGCGTCTGGCCACCACAGCGGGGTCAGTTTCCGGATCAGTCTCTCCGCTGCTTCTGCGCAGCGGTGCGGGTTATCGCATCCGTACCGACTCCGGTCAGTGCTGCACGCCACGCATGTGCATGTAGCTTTCGCTTGATGCGCAGGGTCCCTAGTACGTTGTGCTCGGACGAGGCGCGCCGCATCCAGAACCGTGCTGACATTGTGCCGTTCTCGCAGGCACCTGTTCGCGGCATTGTTCGCCGTCGAGCGGCCCTCTCCCTCGCCAACATGGTACCAGATAGGCATCAGCTCCTTAAGCTCCTCGGCTGGGTTCTGGACGTCAAGGCGCACGTTGTGTTTGCGGGCGACATTAATCATGTTACGTAGGTCCTCAGGCATTTTGGTCTTCGCGCGGGAGTTCACCTGCCATGTTTGCAAGAATAGGTTAACTTGCGCGTCTCGATCGACGTTTCGCGATGCTGCGGTCAGTGCGCACGCAATCAGGGCATCCGCAAAGAAAGTCCACGACACTCGTGAGTCATCCAGTTTGAGATACTGACGCAGCCACATGATATCAATAGCGTCATTGCGCACCGCGAGATCAAGAAGGTTGATTCCGCCCTTGCTGACTGGCAGGGCGAGTGTCTCTCGGCCCACGCGAGGGTGCTTATCGCCCTTGCACACAAAGTCCATCATTGTGTCCGTAAGTCGCTTACAGACTTGCGCTGGCATAGTTTGCGCGGTTGCGAGGAATTGGGTGTGTCCGCCCACTACCATGCCAGCTATGAGCTTCCTCCCGTATAGTGTGGGGTTGCGCTGACCCCATCGTTTCAGGTGTCCTTTGATCTTCGTGACAGTCGGCACCCAGACGGACTCAATATCAATGCTGTTCCCTATCCATGCTCCCAGGGATCGCACGGCTTCCCCGTCCGCTAGGATCCTCACATCCGGTGGCAGAGATTGGCCCAGGATTGAGGGCGACTTCCGTTCGATGAGATCTTGTCGGAAACGTGGTGAGCCTACCGGAATGAGCTCTGTCTTCTCTTCGTTAAATCGCGCTCGGGTGGCTAGGCACCAGCCTTCGAGGATGCGGTCAAGGACAGCATAGTCATCATGCTTGCTGAGGTACGTGGTTGTGTCGTCTGCAAAGAGACTGGCAATGAGTCTCTCCGCCTTCCCAGGGATGTCTATCTCAGAAAGGCTTGATGCACGAAGTGCGGCAGCCAGTGGCTCAATAGCCAGGTCGAAGAGGAGACAAGACAGGGGGTCACCCTGCCTTACTCCTCGTATGATGTTAAAGTAAGCACTTTTCATCCCGTTCGCAATTACACAACTTCTCAAGTTGGTATACAGCAATCGGACCGTGTTGATGAAATTCTCCACGAGGTTGAAGCGTTCAAGTACTTTCCAGAGGTAAGTATGGTTTATTTTGTCATACGCCTTCTCTTGATCAAGGGCGACTATGACGCCGTTGATCTCCTCCGCCGCTGCATAGTCAATGACCAATTTAGACAGCTTGATATGGTCGAAAATCCTCCTGCCGGGCACGAAGCCGGCCTGGTTGGGATGGATGAGATCGGGAGCGACCTTTGCGAGTCTATTCGCAAGCGTTTTCGTCATCAGCTTATAGTCGGCGTTGAGTATGGTGATAGCTCTGTAGTTTTCGATTCGTCTGACGTCTTTCTTGAGTTTGTTATGAGAGACTTGTACAGCAAATGCAGGGATGGTACCTAGGCAGGAATATAACCCTAGGGCGGGGTCTGCTAACCCTACCCTAACCCCAGAGGGGGTTAGGTCACGTGACCTGTCATAAAAAATACCACGGCAGGACTTGCATATGGGCGTAGCCACGCGGTGTTGGTCCAGCACCACTGTCACAGCTGTGGGGGGTTGATGTCACAGGCGGCGAGGGCTCTGACCACGGAGTGGTCGTCCAGGACGACCATCGCGGGGGGGGGGCGTCGTCGTGGGCGTCTTAGGGACGCCATACACGGTGTCGCAGCTGTGGAGGGTCAATGTCACAGGCGGCGAGGCCTCTACCCACGCAGTGGTCGTCCAGGACGACCATGAGCGTGAGGGGGCGCAGTCGCCGTGGGCGCCGAGGGATGCCGCACGCGGTGGTCGTCCTGGACGACCACTGCCCGCGGGAGTAGCGAGCGCACTCATGCGCGAGTGCATTGCATTGCCAAGAAAATGTCTGAAACATTATATACAAAGTACACGACGACGACTACTGGACTACGCAGCGACCACACCCAGAACGCTTCTCCACGCCGAAGGATGCGGGGTTCTGCTCCTCATCTGACTCGACGTAGGAGCGGTTTATGATCACGTCGCAGGGGGATGCGGTGACCTGGTTGGGCGGAGTGGTGGGGCGGGCATCAGGGAGGATGTCTTCGGCGGGCCGCCAGCTGCGAGAAAGATGAGTGAACAAAGATGCACACGAAGTTGTGGTACTTACGAAGCCTGCATATCCCAAGAGCAGAGAAGACCTTTTTCGGTGCATCTGGAGCACGCTCGGCCCTCGCGCGCAGGCGTGCAGCCGAGGCGTGCGAAATGGCAATGGAGGCACTAAGGTATGTGAGCAGCTGAACATGCGTCGGTGTAGAAGAGGACTTACGGGATGGGGCAGTTGAAAGCCGGCGTCGTTCTCAATCTCGAGGACAAGCTCGGGCCCGAGGAAGGTGTCGAGCTCGACGCTGCCGGGCGTGATGCCGGTCCCAAGGGAGATGCTGGTCCCGAGGGACAAGTCGGTCCTGAGGGACAAGTCGGTCCTGAGGGCATCCTCGAGCTCGAGGACGCTAGTCGCAAGGCGAGAATGGAGCGGGGGATATGTTGCGGAGCGGACAGAGGAGCCGCGGGGACGGGTCTCATTGGAACTGCCTGCCGGCGAGTGGTCGAGTGCGGGCTGTTCGGGCAAGAGGCCGGGGGAGAGTGCGTAGGGCGTGGATGGTGCGAGGAGGGCGGGGACGGGGGTAATGGGAGGGAAATGAGTGGGGGGGGACGCATGGAGGGCATAGAGCGTCGGATGCGCGGACGACGAGAGATGCGGGGAGGTGGACATTCTGGCCCCAGGAGGTGGTGGTCGAGCCAGAGAGGCTGAGGACGGGGGGGCGGGGCGGGGGGCCGAGAGCCACAGCGAGAGTGAGCGGGCTGGGAGGGTCGGGCGGGTGTGACATGGCTGTACATTGGGGGTGTAGAGGGGCCGCATGGAGAGGTATATAATGCACCAACGCGAGGACCCTGGAAGAAGAATGATCGGCGAATAGGCAGGCAAAGCTAGTGCGCAGGGTTGCGCGGGCGGAGGCCGTTGGAAAAACGGTGGAGCACGACGTCGGGACTAGCCACAGAGTTCTCGAAGCTCGGAGTGAATTGATCACGGCGTATGGAGGCGAAAAGGGAAGTCAGCAGGAAAAAGAAGCATTGCAGGCGGACAGATGTTGGGTCAACATCGAAGATGAGGAGGCTTCCCTTCATCCTCAGACCTCCTTACGGCATCTTCCCGAAGGCAGCGCGAAGCGATGTCTTCGAAGGGGAAGATGCCGTAAGGAGGTCCTCAGCGGAGGTGAAGGGAAGCTTAATTGAGCAATGAAGGTTGGCCAGTTCAGCAATGGTTGGCAGATTAGTCACTATTCGCACTCGTCGTGTTACTGTTGGCCTGTGCAGACCTCTCAGCCGAAGGACAGCCAGTGGTAGTCGTCCTGGACGACCACCGGGGTGGACCCCCTCTCGACGTCTGTGCGTGTCGGGACCGCCTGCGCGCATGGTCGTCCTGGACGACCACCGCTGGGTGCACTCCTATCTCGGCGCCTATGCGTGCTGGGACTGCCTGCACGCATGGTCGTCCTGGACGACCACCCCTGAGTGCACGCCAAAGGCGGCGTCTACCAGCCTCCGGACCACCTGCGCGCATGGTCGTCCTGGACGACCAACGCCGAGCGTGCGCCCGAGTCAGCGTCTATCAGCCTTGCCGTACTTGATGTCCAGGCAAGCGTGAACGTTAACCATGTCACCGAGCTTGACGCGGAGGTTGTTGCGGGCGACCTTAAAGAGAGTATATTGATAGGTATTTCTGTAACCCCCTTAGGGTTAGGGGAGGTAAGGGTGAGCATTATTGGGCCGAATGTACGTTGCGAGCGGTCGAGTTGCTGGAGAGCATAAATTGCGGCGGAGGAGCGGTTGGTGGCAGGGAGGTGGGTGTGATTGGTATAAGTAGCGAACGAGCGGGCAACCGCTCAGAACTGTGTAGAAGGTAAACGGTTGCAGAATGTATGGTGAGCAGTCGGCCATCCACGGCACGTTACAAGCGGCCGACCACCTGCTGTCGTGAGCGGTTGACCGCTCGTACCTCATCGTGAGCGGACGACCGCTCGTACCTCGTCGTGAGCGGACGACCGCTCGTACCTCGTCGTGAGCGGACGACCGCTCGTACCTCGTCGTGAGCGGCCGACCGCCTGCTGTGAGCGGACGACCGCTCGTACCGTACCGTGAGCGGACGATCGCCCGTACTGTACCTTGAGTGGTCGACCGTACCGTACCGTGAGCGGTTGACCGCTCGTACCGTACCGTGCGCGGCTGACCGCCTGCTACGAGCGGACGACCGCTCGTACCGTACCGTGAGCGGCCGACCGCCCGTTATGTACCTTCAGTGGCCGACCGTACTGTACCGTGAGCGGTCGACCGCTCGTACCTTGTCGTGAGTGGTCGACCGTACCGTACCGTGAGCGGTCGACCGCTCGTACCGTACCGTGAGCGGCTGCCCGCTTGTACCGTACCCCTTGTCGTGAGCATTCGACTGCTCGTACACTGCTATGAGCGGTCGACCGCTCGTACCGTACCGTGAGCGGTCGACAGCTCGTACCGTGCCATATGAGCGGTTGGCAGCTCGTGCCTCGCTGTGAGCGGTCGGCCGCTCGCTGCGATGTTCTAGGCGAGAACTGCCTGCTGCCGTGCACTGTCCAACTGCTGATCATGGAAAACGAAGGGACATCTGGTGAATGCATCATATTGTATCGTGAACAATATGAGCGGTCGACCGCTCGCACACCTCGCTGTGAGCGGTCGACCGCTCGTACCCTGCTGTCCGCCCTCGCCCGCTCGTACCTCGCTGTGAGCGGTCGGCCTGCTCGCTGCGATGTTCTAGGCGAGAACTGCCTGCTGCCATGCACTGTCCAACTGCTGATCATGGAAAACCAAGGGACATCTGGTGAATGCAGGCCGCGAGCGGTCGACCGCTCACCACGGGTGCGTCTGCCGGACATAGCGTTGGACGTGCCGGGATGCAGGCTAGTACACCGGACCTGCAACTCCAAGCGTACAATCCAAGCGGCCGACCGCTCTCGAATATGTGTTGGTGCGGTATCTCCTGTCGCTCGCGACGCGCCGCCGAGCATGTTCTGAGCACGCCCTGATACAAGACTGATGTGTTCAACGCTTAGTGTATCGGCACGCCGCCGGACACGTCTTGAGTGCAAATACCATACTTATGCATCCCGTGCTACGTTCAGCGACCCCCATTACCCTGCCGTGAGCGGCCGACCGCTCGTGGGTGCTCACGGTATTGTATACCAGCCCTCCTGGCTTAGTTGGTAGACCACTTAGAAGCTGTGCCGCTGCACGTCGTGGGCGCAGGTTCGATTCCTGCAGGGCTGTATTCGTCTTGGGTATCTCGGTTTTTGTCGCCTGGCGACGCGATGAGGAACGGTGGCCCCTACTGGCATCGAGCGGTGGAATCGAACCAGAAAAAAGTGTTTAGGCGACCATAAGAGCCCCACAGGAATCGAACCTGCGACCGCTCGATGCGTTCGCAGAGCGGCTTACCCACTAAGCCAGTAGGGCCCACAACGGCATCAGTAGAACCCCGCGTCACCCCACTCATCGCGTCGCCAGGCCACAAAAAAGCTGATTCCCAAGCCGAATACAGCCCTGCAGGAATCGAACCTGCGACCACGACGTGCAGCGGCACAGCTTCTAAGTGGTCTACCAACTAAGCCAGGAGGGCTGGTATACAATACCGTGAGCACCCACGAGCGGTCGGCCGCTCACGGCAGGGTAATGGGGGTCGCTGAACGTAGCACGGGATGCATAAGTATGGTATTTGCACTCAAGACGTGTCCGGCGGCGTGCCGATACACTAAGCGTTGAACACATCAGTCTTGTATCAGGGCGTGCTCAGAACATGCTCGGCGGCGCGTCGCGAGCGACAGGAGATACCGCACCAACACATATTCGAGAGCGGTCGGCCGCTTGGATTGTACGCTTGGAGTTGCAGGTCCGGTGTACTAGCCTGCATCCCGGCACGTCCAACGCTATGTCCGGCAGACGCACCCGTGGTGAGCGGTCGACCGCTCGCGGCCTGCATTCACCAGATGTCCCTTGGTTTTCCATGATCAGCAGTTGGACAGTGCATGGCAGCAGGCAGTTCTCGCCTAGAACATCGCAGCGAGCGGCCGACCGCTCACAGCGAGGTACGAGCGGGCGAGGGCGGACAGCAGGGTACGAGCGGTCGACCGCTCACAGCGAGGTGTGCGAGCGGTCGACCGCTCATATTGTTCACGATACAATATGATGCATTCACCAGATGTCCCTTCGTTTTCCATGATCAGCAGTTGGACAGTGCACGGCAGCAGGCAGTTCTCGCCTAGAACATCGCAGCGAGCGGCCTACCGCTCACAGCGAGGTACGAGCGGGCGAGGGCGGACAGTAGGGTACGAGCGGTCGACCGCTCACAGCGAGGTGTGCGAGCGGTCGACCGCTCATATTGTTCACGATACAATATAAGCACTCGAGTATAGGGTCACCCAGGATATCCCCTCGGCACATGTAAGCGCCCAACAGGAGCCGCCGCTGGGAGCCGTCAGCTGCGTGGTTCAATTATGGTACCTTACTTCGGGTGTAGCATTACATACAAGAGTTATCTGAGTCAGAGGCAGACATGCACACAGTCGCACTCTGTGCTCCTGGGCAGTGATGCAACAACATAGAGAGACCGTGTCAGAAGTTTCCCATATGTGTAGGGATAATGGGCCCCTAAGCACCTATCTTCTGGCTGGTCCTGGGACCTCGGAGCGCCACTCCTCAGAGATATGAACACATAAGGTACACCCCAGTCTATATATTATGTGTTCTATCACCCGGAGACACCTTGGCTCCACGTGTATGGTGGAGCTTGTTACATCACAGGCTGATATACTGTTGAGACTGTCCACACCGGGACAAAGTCCAGGTGAAGTTGGGAGTTACGGACTTACAAAGTCCGGAAGGATGTGTGCGGAGGAAGAAGGATTCAGCAAAGCTATGGATCAACACCTTGAGGATGCGTGGGTGTCTTCAATGTAAGACGGACAAGAGATCCGGAATTCATAACAGGAGCAAGCAACAAGTAAGAAGAAAAGCAAGAGTAGTGATGTGCAACGCCCGGTCTTGAGCCATCAGGCTCCCCAAGCCGGCCGTATTCAGGCCGAGCCAAGCTGAGCTTTCGAGGCGGCCTGGGGAGCCTGACGGCTCGGCACACGACCACAATGAGCTCGAGCTGGGCTCTCGAGCTTGGGCTCAATGACGCTGGCATAGGGCGAGCAATATTGATCACTGAACTAATGATACTGCGATTTATGTGGGTTTTAAACATACGTTAGCACTGCAGTACTCACATTTTCTTCATCAGGAAGACTCATAAGTAGTCTTGTCACTCTTGTGTATCAATTACTCGGGACTGAGAGCATGCAGTGCACGCTAGGTCAAAGGTCAGAGGGCAGGGCAAAGCAGATGGCGACGAGAAGTGTCACTGGACGTGTTCTCTCATCGTTCTTCATGCTCTTGCAGCGCAGGAGGCCGGGGCAAGAACCGTCAGCCTGAGGTCGACGACGGATGCGTCATTGGACACGTCTTCTTGCTCTTCCTGGTGTCAAGCAGCGCGGGAGGGCAGGTGCAGAGGCGGAGTGCAACGAAACACGTTGTTGGACACGTCTCATTATGGGTCTTTGCACTCTGGCAGTGCAGAGGTGCGGGCAGGAGGTAAGTAGCACCCACCACCTGCAGGCTCTGGCTCAGGCCGAGCTGAGCTCGAGCCGTCTTCAAGAGCCCGGCCTGCAGTTCGAGCAGGCCGTAGCTCTCCAGGCCGAGCCGTAGCCGCGGCTTTGCAGCCGAGCCGGGCTCGCACATCACTAAGCAAGAGACAAGACCAAGTGGAAAGAAAGTCAAGCCAGAGGTGCGAGGTTAAGCAGAAGTCAGAGTGAGAGGTTGGAGGTCAGGAATCAGAAGTCTGGTTGGAAAGATCAGACTATGAGAGGAGAGCAAACAGAACAGATCGATCTCACAGTTGTAACAGGGAGCGTAACGAGATATTAGAACTGAGAACTAAGTGTCGCTACAAGGAGGCTTATATGGCAAAGTCCAAAAGTCCGAAGAGCAGTAGCCAAGACAGAAGTACAGGAGGTCAGGAACCAGAGTCAGGTGGAAACTTATGATCAGCCAATGCAAAGTATTCCGCCGCTTGTGGGCCTCTTGTGTGCGATAGTGAGTGGTCCGCCGCTCACGGGCCTCTTTCTGCTGTTGTCCGCTCGTAATCTCCTGTCGATAGTCACGCACAGTGGGCGCTTACAGTGGAGATAGGCATAAATACACCTGTGACCGCAAACTGTGTGTGACTATCGACAGGAGGTTACGAGCGGACAACAGCAGAAAGATGCCCGCGAGCGGCCGACCGCTCGCTATCGAACATAAGCAGAAAGATGCCCGCGAGCGGCCAACCGCTCGCTATCGAACATACGCAGCAAGATGCCCGCGAGCGGCCGACCGCTCGCTATCGAACATACGCAGAAAGATGCCCGCGAGCGGCCGACCGCTCGCTATCGAACATACGCAGAAAGAGGCCCGCGAGCGGCGACCGCTCGCTATCGAACATACGCAGAAAGAGGCCCGCGAGCGGGCGACCGCTCGCTATCGAACATACGCAGAAAGATGCCCGCGAGCGGGCGACCGCTCGCTATCGAACATACGCAGAAAGAGGCCTGCGGGCGGCCGACCGCTTGCTATCGAACATACCAGAAATATGCCCGCGAGCGGGCGACCGCTCGCTATCGAACATATGCAGAAAGATGCCCGCGAGCGGGCGACCGCTCGCTATCGAACATACGCAGAAAGAGGCCTGCGGGCGGCCGACCGTTCACTATTGGAGACGCAGAGACAACGCGTCGCGATCGGGCGACCGCGCGCAGGAGGAGATAGTGATTTGACACTTGAGGGATGCACGTGGGCGGCATAGCCACGTGGCAAGTACGTCATGATGATTCGTGATCGAGTGTGACAGTTTATGTCGATCAATCAGGAACGCGATCATCTGTGGAAGTGTGGTTAGAGGACATCACGGGCTGAACGCTTCAGAGGGAAGGACGTGCAGGGATGGGCGGTGGGGTACAGATTATGTCGCGTCCAAGTGCGAAACACCGGAGATGAGGAGATGAGGAGATGGATGAGCGTGATGGCGAACGGAAAAGGGAATCGCAGTGCTCGAGAGAATAGATGATCCCTGCACGGAAAAGGACAAGGTTGGGATTGTTCCGATCGATGGGCCGCGATGCAGGCATGAGGCCGCAGGCAGGCAGAGATAGATAGAGCGGGGGGAGCGACTCTCTCTCTCTCTCTCTCTCCCCGCGATCACCCTCTGAGCGACCGCACTCCCCTACTACAGACACTCCTCCACTCCTCTCTTACTGGCACGATGAGTACTGCAACAAAGGCAAGCAAGGCTGGCAAGAAGGCGAAGGCGACGAAGACCCAGGCCGCGGCGGGGGTTGGTAAAACGAAGGATGGGGCGGCGGGCGACGCGCCGCGAGCATCTGGAGATATATCTCCTGCCGGTCGCGATGAGGTGAGTACTGTATGCAGCATCGCGTGTGAGTGCGGATGAGCTGAGGGATGGGATTGGACAGCTCGCGGCTGCGCCTCCCCTTGAGCGGATGGCGCTGATGGCGGAGAAGCAGAGCAAGGAGTTGGCTTTGAAGAAGGAGATGGCAGCGGCGCGACTTGGGTACGCCACTGTTAACCTCCTCAACCCCGGGGTCCAGCTGTCGTTCGGTCAATACAACAACCGAGCTTTGAACAAGAAGGCCGTCTCCGACCTTGTGCACAGTTTCCGCGGCATGGGCATCCAGCACGAGGACCACCCGATGCCGGTTGCTGTCAAGGTGGACTGGGTGGACCCCGGTTGTCTTGTTCAGAATGCCGACGACAACGACTTGAAGGCCGTGCAGTGGACGTCGAAGGTCCAAGGCGCCGAGGTCACCGTTCTCGGCGGGCAGCACCGACATGCGGCCGTGCAGGGCTTCAAGAAGCAGCTTGAAGTTGAGGCGGCGAAGCTGAAGACGGCGCTCTCGAAGAAGCAGAAGAAGCTGAACGACATCGGCGACGGCGGCGACGTCACCAGGAAGGGCAAGGCGGCCGTGAAGAAGGAGGCGGAGGGCGCGCTGCGATCGGAGCTCGCGGACATGGCGGACAAGCTCGCGAAGATCAAGAGCCTCCTCGGCGAAATAGGGACGTGGACGGTGGAGCTGTATGACATTGGTGAGTGTTGCATGTATGAGATTGTTTTATATCGAGCGGTCGACCGCTCGACCGGTGCTGTTGTAGTGCGAGCGGTCGACCGCTCGAGAGGCGTGGTCAGTGTGAGCGGTCGCCCGCTCGACCGAGTCCGAGCGGTCGACCGCTCGCGAGGCGTGGTCAGTGTGAGCGGTCGACCGCTCGACCGAGTTCGAGCGGTCGACCGCTCAAAAGGTGTCGCCAGCATCGCCCGCTGCGTGTGCGATGTTGCGATTCGAGCGGTCGACCGCTCGCGAGGCTCGGTCAGTAGGAGCGGCCTCGCCAATGTGAGCGGTCGCCCGCTCGAGAGGCGTGGCGAGCGCGAGGGCGTGACCGCTTTCTCCGACCATACACTGCGGCTGTTTTAGATTGTACTTCACGAGATCACACGACTGATGATGCGCTATGTTATAGATAAGCTGCAGGAGCCAACCCTCCGCCATCTCTCCATGAACAAGATCGATCCCCAGCTCTCGGAGACGATGGTAGAGCGAACATGGCGGTGGGTGTACGAGCTGAAGGCCGCGGCAGCGCAGCTTGCCAAGACGCACAATATCCCGGTGGAGACACTCGTCCCGGCAATGGGTGGTGGAGTTCGCGACTCCTGGAGGATGTGATGGGCGACCCGAAAACGCGTCGGAAGTATTCCTCCTTCATGAAGCCGTTCCATAATCCGTCCACCTGGAACCTCATGTCGCTCATGAGTGTGTTCCCATACTACACGAGCGAAGCCGTGGTCAACACGAAGGCATTTGGGGACTACCTGGACGACGGCGATTACGGTGACTGGGTGCGTGCTTTTTTCTGGCTTGTGTGTATGCGGATGCGAGTGCTGACCTGCTTGTGTCAGCTTCACATGGAGATATTGCGTTCAGGGCTGGCAGCGCTGCATTTCATCGCGAGTGACTGTGAGTGGCCGGAGGTGAACCAGCAGGGGAAGCTGGTGAATCCCCAGGCCTCTGCGCTCGGCAGCGAGGTGTATGCGTTCCAGATCGCGAGCATCCAGGAGGCCGAGGAACGGACGGCGGTGATGGAGGCGTTGCAGAATGGCCAGGAGGCGATTCTCCCTGCGGTGTCGAAGACCGCGGTGGGTGCCCGTCGGCAGGCGCAGAATAGGTACGAGGAGGTCATGGCGACGGTGCGGGCCGCACGAGTTGTGCAAGAGGTGTTCCCGAAGGAGCTCCTGGACACGATCGACGCGGCGTACCGGTCGTGCCTCAAGGACCGGCTTGCGCACATGGCGCACAGCGACTCGCCTCTGTGGATGGACGCGCTGCGTGGCTATCAGGCCTCGATCCGGCGGTCGTGTGCGCAGTACTGGACGGCGACCCTCGACAAGCTGCGGGCGACGACTCCGGACTCGGAGTCCATTCGTGCGCTGGAGAACGCACCCCAGAAGCTGGAGTGGGTGTTCGAGCTGCAGCGGCTCGGGCTGGCCTTCGCGCTCCCGGTCCCGACGAAGACGTTCATGGACGCCCTGAAGGAGAAGTTGACCGCGGCAGACGACGGAATCGCGACGGTGAGTGGTATTGCCTTTGTCCATCGGACTGTTCGATCGCCGAGACGCAGCGTGAGCGGCCGCCCGCTCGTTCGAAGAGGTTACGATGCGAGCGGTCGCCGCTCATCCCAGGGATGTGCTCCGAGCGGTCGCCCGCTCGGGCCCAGAGTTACAGTGCGAGCGGTCGCCCGCTCATGCCATGGACGTGCTCCGAGCGGTCGCCCGCTCGGCCCTAGAGTTACGGTGCGAGCGGTCGCCCGCTCGTGCCAAGAGATAGGGCACGAAGGGTGAATACATACTTCGAGCGGTCGCCCCGCTCGGCCGCGGTTACACTGTGAACAGCTGTGCTAACACCTCTCCCTGCAGCTCATGTTCATGCTCGATCCGCTCCACGGCGGCAATCCCCATAACCTCCTCGGTGACCAAATCAACGCCCTCCTGTCAGATGCGACACTTTTCCGACAAGTCCCTGGTGTCTCAGTCTGGGTAAGTCTGATCGGATACCTTCTGCACGCTCACAGTTCATACACTGACGGCCCAACAGTGGTGGTCGTTTGTGCTCCGCGAGCACATCAAGCTTACCGACATAGGCCGCATGGTCCACGCAATGGCAACAACTGGCTCCGATGCCCTGCGTGGTACTCGGCGGTTCATCTTCGAGAAGATCGGCAAAGCTGTGTGGGGGAAGGGCGGCGTCAACGCGAAGT
This sequence comes from Lentinus brumalis, assembly GCA_001792895.1. NCBI lineage: Eukaryota > Fungi > Basidiomycota > Agaricomycetes > Polyporales > Polyporaceae > Lentinus > Lentinus brumalis. The sequence goes on along the minus strand of MARA01000051.1, from coordinate 3,376 downwards.
TGTCCCCCTTCGGCGCATTCATCGACTTCAACTCGGAGGACGATCCGTGGAAGCCGACCTGCGAGGCGTACTACAAGGGCGATGAAGGAGGCTCTGACCGTCATGCGGAAGGACGCAGATGCGGAGAACGGGGGGTTCACTACATCCCAGCTCGACAAGCTGCCCGCGCTCCGCATGCTCGTACCACGTCCGCTCCCGAGTTCCGATCGTTCGTGGCGAAGAAGGCAAACAGCGCCGGAGAGGACAAGGCGTTGAAGGCTCTGAGCGTCGAACTTCCGGTCAGGTGGGCGTACCAGCTTGAGCACGTCGCGCCATTCTACGCCTCTCTGGCGTTCAAAAGCCTGCGGGCGGCCGCAGCGAAACACCTGAGCGCGATTGGTGCATTCGAGTCCATCGGCGCGCGAGGGGCGGCGCGTCAGTGTCTGGAAGTACTGGGACGCTGAGCTCGGGAAAGTGTACGAGACCCAAGCGTCGCCGCTGCCTGTCTCGGTGGATGTGCTCGACCTCGACCTCGACACATTCCTCGAGTCCGCCACCATGCGGGCTACGTTCTCCGCGGAGATCTCGACCATCATCAAGACCGTCAGGTCGTCCAAGGTCGCGCATTTCGGCCCCACCGCTGCCAAGAAACAGGTGGTCCTCGACCGCGAGGTGCTCACCTCTTTCGAAGACTTGATCAAGGTGAGTGCGGCGTCTGGATGTACTATGCTTTGTACTCACTGCGCATCGCGTGCTTTCAGACACTCTGGACGAACGCGAACCGGCAGGTGGCCCGCGCAAGCGGGACAACGGCTCCGTACGTCGAGCCGTCTGGACGGCGGGACATTTCTACGAGGAGTTCCGACTATGGCGGCGAAGGCGGACAGCTCCGCGTACCCGTCGCTCAATTATATGCAGATCCAAGCCGAGAGGACCGCGCGGTCGCGGAAGGAGATGGACCGGTACGAGGGCGCATTGGAGAGGCTTGGTTATCCCAAGCCGCAGCTCTTGGCCCGTACAAGGACACGGACATTCTCCCGCAAGACCTCGTCGGCTGGAACGGGCCCGTGGGGCGATGAAGCTCGATGCGGCCAGCGTTCCTGCGCGCGCACTCGCGGCGGCGGCGCTCGCGAAGGAGGAACATCGTTCGGACGTCGAGGATGTCGAAATGGAGATGGGCGGACCCAGCGGTGCGAGCACGGCGACTCACGGAGAGCCCACCGACCCGGCCGATCGGGAGTCTGACAACCAGAGGCGTCCGAGGGCGCTGACAAGGACAAGGACGAGGGCGACGATGAGGAGGACGACGACGACGACGACGACGCGGACGACGACGCGGACGCGGACGACGACGGGGACGACGACGAGGACGGGGATGGGGACGAGGACGAGGGCGATGGAACGGCGAAGACCAGCTCCAATCAAGCAGCGACGAGCCTCCTCAGGGCAATCACGGCAAGAACGACCAGTCGGCTCACGGCGAGGACCTCGACGCAGAGGGGGAGGATGCCGATGAAGAGAAGCTCTGGGCCTCTGTCGGTCCCATCACGCTCGATGAGCCCAGCGGTGAGCACACCGACGAGGTTTCCACCGCCCCGGCAACACAGAGTGCCTCGGAGCACGCCACGGACGAAGCGAAGTCCGTTCCCCTGAGGAGGCTCAGCCTGACGAGGATGTCCCTCGCGAGCGGTCGCCCGCTCGCGACGCTATGGAGGTCGATGACAAGGGTCCTTCCGAGCCCGAAGACGGCCCCCTACCTCTGAGGTCCCCGACGACAACGGCGACGATGCGGAGGACGACGCGCCGCAGCCTTTGCGACGTCTCAAGAAGCACGGGAGGACCGACCGCATGGTGGACCTCGACGACGATGCTGAGCAGGGCGTTGAGGACCTCGCTCATAGTGAGTTCTCTCATATTGTCTTACGCAAATGACAGGTGAAGACGCAGCAAATGTATTCTCGAGCGGTCGACCGCTCAAGAGGGGATCGCAGCCGCACGTCAGAACGAGCGGTCGACCGCTCGCATGGTCCCCTTCTGGTGGATGCAATCCCGACATTGCCTTCGAGCGGTCGACCGCTCAACATGACGTGCGGCCGCTAAGATGCTCGCGAGCGGTCGACCGCTCAGACGGTACCTGCCGCTGCGAGCTAGCGAGCGGTCGACCGCTCGCGAGCATCCTCACCCACGATCCACTACCTGTTGTCCGACAATGGATGCTCGTGAGCGGTCGACCGCTCAGACGGTATCTGGCCGCTGCGAGCTAGCGAGCGGTCGTCCCGCTCGCGAGCATGATCCACTACCTTCTGTCCGACAGCTGATGCTCGCGAGCGGTCGACCGCTCGAACACATCCTCACCACGCTCCACTACCTTCTGTCCGACATTGAAGCTCACGCAATGATTGTACAGACGTCAGTTCCATGGTGGTCACCCCGCCGGTCTCGCACGCTCAGAAGGACGACAACCAAGGCACCGCCCGCATTACTCGCAAGCGTGCCGCGACAAGTACAGCAGAGCCCGAAGATAAGGCGGTCAAGGTCCTGAAGAAGGACCTCAAGACTGGCTCTGGCGCGGCCAGCTCGACGCAGCCTGTCGCGGCGAGGACTCGTCAACGTCCTCAGCCCGGCGCGAAGTCCAAGGCAAATGCCGCGATGGGTTAAGGACGACGACACTGACGCGATGATCGGTTGAGTTCTTTGTCCCCGTCTCTCCTTCCGCGCTCCTGTGCCCGCCGGTCTGTTTGTCGTTCGCTGAATGTCGCGCTTTCCTCATTGTACTTGTATCGCATATCCTTCCCTCCCTCCCGTCGCATAGTCCTGCCCATGTACCACTCCTACTCGTTCCTGTATATCTCTCCTCGCCCATAATTGAATGCAATTGTTCTCGCCCTTTAAATGATGACTCATCTGAAATGACACACCCCCGATCGCACAACCAAATAGCGTTCCCGCTGCTTGAACGTTTGAAGCCCTCTGATCCGCTCTTTCTAGCCTACCGCTGCCTTGGGGTCGCATAAATCATTGCTGCGTGGTCAAAAGTCGTCTGCGGTCCCCTCCCACCCTTACCCTAACTCCCCAACTTGTCGTCCCCTCCCTCCAGCATTCTATCTCCATCTCCCGCCGCTCGCGATATCTCCTGCTGCTCGCGATGGACACAACTTCGCCTTCTACGATGATCAACCGACGTTTTCTCAAGAGGAGCCGTCCTTCGAACAAGATGAACAGCCGGAAGAAGACGTAAAGTACGTGTCTGAGGGCATCTATCTATCTGGCCACTGTCCTGCTTTGCGCACTCCGTCCTCATCGTACCCTCCCTCTCTCAATAGCGAACTCGACGAGCCCTCGCGCGGCGGCGTACACCGATGACGAGGAAGACGGGCCTCTCCGCGAGCCGTTCAAC